>CM063262.1:11284055-11583479 GCA_032158295.1 Pycnopodia helianthoides
AAATCAAGAAAAAAGTGATTTTCGGATCAGGACTAGAAAGGAAGATTCAGGTAAAAAATTTGTTCTCTGCATGCTTGTTATGAGTTTTTACTCAAACTTAACTTGTTTTTTTTCCAGCCATTATTGGGCAGTAATCCTTTGTGGTTTTACTAGCCCCCCCCTTTGTTGTGTATTTTTGGTAGCCTCTCTTGGCCACTCGCCCCCGGCTAAAAAAAGTCACAGAAAAATTTTAAATATAAAACTGGACCCTGGGGGGGGGGTTTCCCAATGGTTTAAAAACTTGTAAAACCCCAGATTTATTTGAGGGTGATTTAACTGTGATACTTATGTTTCTTTTCGAACAGCATGTGTACAAAAAATCCATTGACATGCGTTTGGGGAAAAACATTGGGAAAGTATCGTCACTTGCCGAAATTTTCGGTAGGGAAAGATGGCCAAAGATCAATGAAAAGATTTTGGTCGGGGACTATGCAAGGAAGATTTCAGGTACAAATTTCGTCTCTCTAGCATGCTTTTTGCATGCTTAGTTGATGAGTTTTACTCAAACTTAACTCTGATTTTGTTTCCAGCCATTATTCGGCAGTATATTCCTTGCTGGTTTTACTACGCAGCCCCCTTTGCTTAGTCGCTATTGTGGTAGCCCTGCTCTCTGGCCACTCGCTCCGGCTACAAAATCGTCACAGCAACATATTAAATATGAAACTGGAGCCCTTGAGACGGGCTTTCCAATGGTATAAAACTTGTAAAAATCCAGCATTTATTTGAGGGTGATTTAACTGTGCATACTCTATGTTTCTCTTTCGAACAGCACTGTGTACAAAAATCGCATTAGACATGCGTTTGAGGAACATTCGGAGTATCGTCACTTGCCCGTAATTTCCGGTATGAAGATGGCCAAAAGATACAATGAAAAAGTGATTTTCGGATGCAGGACTATGCAAGGAAGATTCAGGTACAAATTCGTCTCTCTTAGCATGCTTAGTTGATGAGTTATACTCAAACTTAACTCTGATTTTGTTTCCAGCCATTATTCGGCAGTATATTCCTTGCTGGTTTTACTACGCAGCCCCCTTTGCTTAGTTGCTATTGTGGTAGCCCTGCTCTCTGGCCACTCGCTCCGGCTACAAAATCGTCACAGCAACATATTAAATATGAAACTGGAGCCCTTGAACGGGCTTTCCAATGGTTAAAACTTGTAAAAATCCAGCATTTATTTGAGGGTGATTTAACTGTGCATACTCTATGTTTCTCTTTCGAACAGCACTGTGTACAAAAATCCCATTAGACATGCGTTTGAGGAACATTCGGAGTATCGTCACTTGCCCGTAATTTCCGGTATGAAAATGGCCAAAAGATACAATGAAAAAGTGATTTTCGGATGCAGGACTATGCAAGGAAGATTCAGGTACAAATTTGTCTCTGTAGCATGCTTAGTTGATGAGTTATACTCAAACTTAACTCTGATTTTGTTTCCCTTTATTCGGCAGTATATTCCTTGCTGGTTTTACTACGCAGCCCCCTTTGCTTAGTGCTTTTGTGGTAGCCCTGCTCTCTGGCCACTCGCTCCGGCTACAAAATCGTCACAGCAACAAATTAAATATGAACTGGAGCCCTTGAGACGGGCTTTCCATGGTATAAAACTTGTAAAAATCCAGATTTATTTGAGGGTGATTTAACTGTGCATACTCTATGTTTCTCTTTCGAACAGCACTGTGTACAAAAATCCCATTAGACATGCGTTTGAGGAACATTCGGAGTATCGTCACTTGCCCGTAATTTCCGGTATGAAAATGGCCAAAAGATACAATGAAAAAGTGATTTTCGGATGCAGGACTATGCAAGGAAGATTCAGGTACAAATTTCGTCTCTCTAGCATGCTTAGTTGATGAGTTATACTCAAACTTAACTCTGATTTTGTTTCCAGCCATTATTCGGCAGTATATTCCTTGCTGGTTTTACTACGCAGCCCCCTTTGCTTAGTCGCTATTGTGGTAGCCCTGCTCTCTGGCCACTCGCTCCGGCTACAAAATCGTCACAGCAACATATTAAATATGAAACTGGAGCCCTTGAGACGGGCTTTCCATGGTTAAACTTGTAAAAATCCAGATTTATTTGAGGGTGATTTAACTGTGCATACTCTATGTTTCTCTTTCGAACAGCACTGTGTACAAAAATCCATTAGACATGCGTTTGAGGAACATTCGGAGTATCGTCACTTGCCCGTAATTTCCGGTATGAAGATGGCCAAAAGATACAATGAAAAAGTGATTTTCGGATGCAGGACTATGCAAGGAAGATTCAGTAAATTTTTTTTTTTTTTTTTTTTTTTTTTTTTTTTTTTTTTTTTTTTTTTTTTTTTTTTTTTTTTTTTTTTTTTTTTTTTTTTTTTTTTTTTTTTTTTTTTTTTTTTTTTTTTTTTTTTTTTTTTTTTTTTTTTTTTTTTTTTTTTTTTTTTTTTTTTTTTTTTTGGGGGGGGGGGGGGGGGGGGGGGGGGGGGGGGGGGGGGGGGGGGGGGGGGGGGGGGGGGGGGGGGGGGGGGGGGGGGGGGGGGGGGGGGGGGGGGGCTACAAAATCGTCACAGCAACATATTAAATATGAAACTGGAGCCCTTGATACGGGCTTTCCAATGGTATAAAACTTGTAAAAATCCAGCATTTATTTGAGGGTGATTTAACTGTGCATACTCTATGTTTCTCTTTCGAACAGCACTGTGTACAAAAATCGCATTAGACATGCGTTTGAGGAACATTCGGAGTATCGTCACTTGCCCGTAATTTCCGGTATGAAGATGGCCAAAAGATACAATGAAAAGTGATTTTCGGATGCAGGACTATGCAAGGAAGATTCAGTACAAATTTTGTCTCTGTAGCATGCTTAGTTGATGAGTTTACTCAAACTTAACTCTGATTTTGTTTCCAGCCATTATTCGGCAGTATATTCCTTGCTGGTTTTACTACGCAGCCCCCTTTGCTTAGTCGCTATTGTGGTAGCCCTGCTCTCTGGCCACTCGCTCCGGCTACAAAATCGTCACAGCAACATATTAAATATGAAACTGGAGCCCTTGAGACGGGCTTTCCAATGGTATAAAACTTGTAAAAATCCAGCATTTATTTGAGGGTGATTTAACTGTGCATACTCTATGTTTCTCTTTCGAACAGCACTGTGTACAAAAATCCATTAGACATGCGTTTGAGGAACATTCGGAGTATCGTCACTTGCCCGTAATTTCCGGTATGAAGATGGCCAAAAGATACAATGAAAAAGTATTTTCGGATGCAGGACTATGCAAGGAAGATTCAGGTACAAATTTGTCTCTCTAGCATGCTTAGTTGATGAGTTATACTCAAACTTAACTCTGATTTTGTTTCCAGCCATTATTCGGCAGTATATTCCTTGCTGGTTTTACTACGCAGCCCCTTTGCTTAGTCGTATTGTGGTAGCCCTGCTCTCTGGCCACTCGCTCCGGCTACAAAATCGTCACAGCAACATATTAAATATGAAACTGGAGCCCTTGGAGACGGGCTTTCCAATGGTGTAAAACTTGTAAAAATCCAGCATTTATTTGAGGGTGATTTAACTGTGCATACTCTATGTTTCTCTTTCGAACAGCACTGTGTACAAAAATCCATTAGACATGCGTTTGAGGAACATTCGGAGTATCGTCACTTGCCCGTAATTTCCGGTATGAAGATGGCCAAAAGATACAATGAAAAAGTGATTTTCGGATGCAGGACTATGCAAGGAAGATTCAGGTACAAATTTCGTCTCTTAGCATGCTTAGTTGATGAGTTTACTCAACTTAACTCTGATTTTGTTTCCCATTATTCGGCAGTATATTCCTTGCTGGTTTTACTACGCAGCCCCTTTGCTTAGTCGCTATTGTGGTAGCCTGCTCTTGGCCACTCGCTCCGGCTACAAATCGTACAGCAACATATTAAATATGAAACTGGAGCCTTGAGACGGGCTTTCCATGGTTAAACTTGTAAAAATCCAGCATTTATTTGAGGGTGATTTAACTGTGCATACTCTATGTTTTCTTTCGAACAGCACTGTGTACAAAAATCCATTAGACATGCGTTTGAGGAACATTCGGAGTATCGTCACTTGCCCGTAATTTCCGGTATGAAATGGCCAAAAGATACAATGAAAAAGTGATTTTCGGATGCAGGACTATGCAAGGAAGATTCAGGTACAAATTCGTCTCTCTAGCATGCTTAGTTGATGAGTTATACTAAACTTAACTCTGATTTTGTTTCCAGCCATTATTCGGCAGTATATTCCTTGCTGGTTTTACTACGCAGCCCCTTTGCTTAGTCGCTATTGTGGTAGCCCTGCTCTCTGGCCACTCGCTCCGGCTACAAAATCGTCACAGCAACATATTAAATATGAAATGGAGCCTTGACGGGCTTCAATGGTTAAAACTTGTAAAATCCAGCATTTATTTGAGGGTGATTTAATGTGCATACTCTATTTTCTCTTTCGAACAGCACTGTGTACAAAATCCATTAGACATGCGTTTGAGGAACATTCGAGTATCGTCACTTGCCCGTAATTTCCAGTATGAAATGGCCAAAAGATACAATGAAAAAGTGATTTTCGGATGCAGGACTATGCAAGGAAGATTCAGGTACAAATTTGTCTCTTAGCATGCTTAGTTGATGAGTTATACTTAAACTTAACTTGATTTTGTTTCACATTATTCGGCAGTATATTCCTTGCTGGTTTTACTACGCAGCCCCCTTTGCTTAGTCGCTATTGTGGTAGCCTGCTCTCTGGCCACTCGCTCCGGTACAAAATCGTCACAGCAACATATTAATATGAAACTGGAGCCCTTGATACGGGCTTTCCATGGTATAAAACTTGTAAAAATCCAGCATTTATTTGAGGGTGATTTAACTGTGCATACTCTATGTTTCTCTTTCGAACAGCACTGTGTACAAAATCCCATTAGACATGCGTTTGAGGAACATTCGGAGTATCGTCACTTGCCCGTAATTTCCAGTATGAAAATGGCCAAAAGATACAATGAAAAAGTGATTTTCGGATGCAGGACTATGCAAGGAAGATTCAGGTACAAATATCGTCTCTCTAGCATGCTTAGTTGATGAGTTTTACTCAAACTTAACTCTGATTTTGTTTCCAGCCATTATTCGGCAGTATATTCCTTGCTGGTTTTACTACGCAGCCCCCTTTGCTTAGTCGCTATTGTGGTAGCCCTGCTCTCTGGCCACTCGCTCCGGCTACAAAACTGTCACAGCAACATATTAAATATGAAACTGGAGCCCTTGAGACGGGCTTTCCAATGGTATAAAACTTGTAAAAATCCAGCATTTATTTGAGGGTGATTTAACTGTGCATACTCTATGTTTCTCTTTCGAACAGCACTGTGTACAAAAATCCCATTAGACATGCGTTTGAGGAACATTCGGAGTATCGTCACTTGCCCGTAATTTCGGTATGAAGATGGCCAAAAGATACAATGAAAAAGTGATTTTCGGATGCAGGACTATGCAAGGAAGATTCAGGTACAAATTCGTCTCTCTAGCATGCTTAGTTGATGAGTTATACTCAAACTTAACTCTGATTTTGTTTCCAGCCATTATTCGGCAGTATATTCCTTGCTGGTTTTACTACGCAGCCCCCTTTGCTTAGTCGCTATTGTGGTAGCCCTGCTCTCTGGCCACTCGCTCCGGCTACAAAATCGTCACAGCAACATATTAAATATGAAACTGGAGCCCTTGAGACGGGCTTTCCAATGGTATAAAACTTGTAAAAATCCAGCATTTATTGAGGGTGATTTAACTGTGCATACTCTATGTTTCTCTTTCGAACAGCACTGTGTACAAAAATCCCATTAGACATGCGTTTGAGGAACATTCGGAGTATCGTCACTTGCCCGTAATTTCCGGTATGAAATGGCCAAAAGATCAATGAAAAAGTGATTTTCGGATGCAGGACTATGCAAGGAAGATTCAGGTACAAATTTTGTCTCTCTAGCATGCTTAGTTGATGAGTTATACTCAAACTTAACTCTGATTTTGTTTCCAGCCATTATTCGGCAGTATATTCCTTGCTGGTTTTACTACGCAGCCCCCTTTGCTTAGTCGCTATTGTGGTAGCCCTGCTCTCTGGCCACTCGCTCCGGCTACAAAATCGTCACAGCAACATATTAAATATGAAACTGGAGCCCTTGAGACGGGCTTTCCAATGGTATAAAACTTGTAAAAATCCAGCATTTATTTGAGGGTGATTTAACTGTGCATACTCTATGTTTCTCTTTCGAACAGCACTGTGTACAAAAATCCCATTAGACATGCGTTTGAGGAACATTCGGAGTATCGTCACTTGCCCGTAATTTCCGGATGAAGATGGCCAAAAGATACATGAAAAGTAATTTTCGGATGCAGGACTATGCAAGGAAGATTCAGGTACAAATTTTGTCTCTCTAGCATGCTTAGTTGATGAGTTTATACTCAAACTTAACTCTGATTTTGTTTCCAGCCATTATTCGGCAGTATATTCCTTGCTGGTTTTACTACGCAGCCCCCTTTGCTTAGTCGCTATTGTGGTAGCCCTGCTCTCTGGCCACTCGCTCCGGCTACAAAATCGTCACAGCAACATATTAAATATGAAACTGGAGCCCTTGAGACGGGCTTTCCAATGGTATAAAACTTGTAAAAATCCAGCATTTATTTGAGGGTGATTTAACTGTGCATACTCTATGTTTCTCTTTCGAACAGCACTGTGTACAAAAATCCCATTAGACATGCGTTTGAGGAACATTCGGAGTATCGTCACTTGCCCGTAATTTCCGGATGAATGGCCAAAGATGCAATGAAAAGTGATTTTCGGATCAGGACTATGCAAGAAAGATTCAGTACAATTTTGTCTCTCTAGCATGCTTAGTTGATGAGTTATACTCAAACTTAACTCTGATTTTTGTTTCCAGCCATTATTCGGCAGTATATTCCTTGCTGGTTTTACTACGCAGCCCCCTTTGCTTAGTGCTATTGTGGTAGCCCTGCTCTCTGGCCACTCGCTCCGGCTACAAAATCGTCACAGCAACATATTAAATATGAAACTGGAGCCCTTGAGACGGGCTTTCCAATGGTATAAAACTTGTAAAAATCCAGCATTTATTTGAGGGTGATTTAACTGTGCATACTCTATGTTTCTCTTTCGAACAGCACTGTGTACAAAAATCCCATTAGACATGCGTTTGAGGAACATTCGGAGTATCGTCACTAGCCCGTAATTTCCGGTATGAAGATGGCCAAAAGATGCAATGAAAAAGTTTCGTCTCCTCTAGCATGCTTAGTTGATGAGTTTATACTCAAACTTAACTCTGAATTTGTTTCCAGCCATTATTCGGCAGTATATTCCTTGCTGGTTTTACTACGCAGCCCCCTTTGCTTAGTCGCTATTGTGGTAGCCCTGCTCTCTGGCCACTCGCTCCGGCTACAAAATCGTCACAGCAACATATTAAATATGAAACTGGAGCCCTTGAGACGGGCTTTCCAATGGTATAAAACTTGTAAAAATCCAGCATTTATTTGAGGGTGATTTAACTGTGCATACTCTATGTTCTCTTTCGAACAGCACTGTGTACAAAAATCCCATTAGACATGCGTTTGAGGAACATTCGGAGTATCGTCACTAGCCCGTAATTTCCGGTATGAAGATGGAAAAAGATGCAATGAAAAAGTTTCGTCTCTCTAGCATGCTTAGTTGATGAGTTATACTCAAACTTAACTCTGATTTTGTTTCCAGCCATTATTCGGCAGTATATTCCTTGCTGGTTTTACTACGCAGCCCCCTTTGCTTAGTTGCTATTGTGGTAGCCCTGCTCTCTGGCCACTCGCTCCGGCTACAAAATCGTCACAGCAACATATTAAATATGAAACTGGAGCCCTTGAGACGGGCTTTCCAATGGTATAAAACTTGTAAAAATCCAGCATTTATTTGAGGGTGATTTAACTGTGCATACTCTATGTTTCTCTTTCGAACAGCACTGTGTACAAAAATCCCATTAGACATGCGTTTGAGGAACATTCGGAGTATCGTCACTAGCCCGTAATTTCCGGTATGAAGATGGCCAAAAGATGCAATGAAAAAGTTTTCGTCTCTCTAGCATGCTTAGTTGATGAGTTATACTCAAACTTAACTCTGAATTTGTTTCCAGCCATTATTCGGCAGTATATTCCTTGCTGGTTTTACTACGCAGCCCCCTTTGCTTAGTCGCTATTGTGGTCGCCCTGCTCTCTGGCCACTCGCTCCGGCTACAAAATCGTCACAGCAACATATTAAATATGAAACTGGAGCCCTTGAGACGGGCTTTCCAATGGTATAAAACTTGTAAAAATCCAGCATTTATTTGAGGGTGATTTAACTGTGCATACTCTATGTTTCTCTTTCGAACAGCACTGTGTACAAAAATCCCATTAGACATGCGTTTGAGGAACATTCGGAGTATCGTCACTAGCCCGTAATTTCCGGTATGAAGATGGCCAAAAGATGAAATTATGAAAAAAGTTTCGTTCGTCTCTTAGCATGCTTAGTTGATGAGTTTATACTCAAACTTAACTCTGATTTTGTTTCCAGCCATTATTCGGCAGTATATTCCTTGCTGGTTTTACTACGCAGCCCCCTTTGCTTAGTCGCTATTGTGGTAGCCCTGCTCTCTGGCCACTCGCTCCGGCTACAAAATCGTCACAGCAACATATTAAATATGAAACTGGAGCCCTTGAGACGGGCTTTCCAATGGTATAAAACTTGTAAAAATCCAGCATTTATTTGAGGGTGATTTAACTGTGCATACTCTATGTTTCTCTTTCGAACAGCACTGTGTACAAAAATCCCATTAGACATGCGTTTGAGGAACATTCGGCGTATCGTCACTTAGCCCGTAATTTCCGGTATGACGATGGCCAAGGCATAAAATATTCGATGAGGACATGCAAGGAAATCAGTACAAATTTCGTCTCTGTAGCATGCTTAGTTGATGAGTTATACTCAAACTTAACTCTGATTTTGTTTCCAGCCATTATTCGGCAGTATATTCCTTGCTGGTTTTACTACGCAGCCCCCTTTGCTTAGTTGCTATTGTGGTAGCCCTGCTCTCTGGCCACTCGCTCCGGCTACAAAATCGTCACAGCAACATATTAAATATGAAACTGGAGCCCTTGAGACGGGCTTTCCAATGGTATAAAACTTGTAAAAATCCAGCATTTATTTGAGGGTGATTTAACTGTGCATACTCTATGTTTCTCTTTCGAACAGCACTGTGTCCAAAAATCCCATTAGACATGCGTTTGAGGAACATTCGGCGTATCGTCACTAGCCCATAATTTCCGGTATGAAGATGGCCAAAAGATGCAATGAAAAAGTTTCGTCTCTCTAGCATGCTTAGTTGATGAGTTATACTCAAACTTAACTCTGAATTTGTTTCCAGCCATTATTCGGCAGTATATTCCTTGCTGGTTTTACTACGCAGCCCCCTTTGCTTAGTTGCTATTGCGGTTGCCCTACTCTCTGGCCACTCGCTCCGGCTACAAAAACGTCACAGCAACATATGAAATGTGAATCTGGAGCCCTTGAGACATGAGTTATAGTCAATCTCAACTCAAAATGTATTTCTTGTCATTTTTCGGCAGTATATTTTTTGCTGGTTTAAATACGCGTCCATTTCATGCTTTAGTTGCTGTAGTAGTATCCCTACTCTATGTCCACTCGCTTGTCCTGAAAATACGCCACGTCCACAAAAACCTTCGACAAAGATCCCTAGAGACGGGCTTTCCAACGGTGTAAAACTTGTAAAAATCCAACATTTATGTGTGGTTGATTTGACCGTTCTTACTTTGTGTTTTACTTTGGCAGCTCTGTGTACAAAAATCCCATTAAACGTTCTTTTGCGGAGCGTTCGGAGTCACCCCTCTTGCCTGTGATTTACGGTGTGACGATTGTAGAAACTTTCTATAAAAAGTTGATTTTTGAATTCAGGACTATGCAAGGAAGATCCAGGTATAAATTTCGTCTTTCTAGCATGCTTAGTTAATGAGTTATACTCAAACTTAACTTCAAATTTGTTTTTTGTCATTTTCCGGCAGTATATTTCTTGCTGGTGTAGAATGCGCGTCCCTTCCATGCTTTTTTACTGTAGTAGTATCCATACTCTATGGCCACTTGCTTGTCCTACAAAATCGTCACAGCCACAAATTTCTTCACTAAGAGAGCCCTTGAGACGGGCTTTCCAACGGTGTAAAACTTGTACAAATCTAACATTTATTTGTGGTTGATTTGACCATTCTTACTTTGTGTTTTTGTCTTTGGCAGCTCTGTGTACAAAAATGCCATTAAACAGGCTTTTGCGGAGCGTTCGGAGTAACCCCACTTGCCTGTGCTTTACGGTGTGAAGATTGTAGAAACTTTCTATAAAAAGTTTATTTTCGGATGCAGGTCTATGCAAGGCAGATCCAGGTATAAATTTTGTTTCTCTAGCATGCTTAGTTGATGAGTTATGGTCAATCTTAACTCAAAATTTATTTCGAGGCATTTTTCGGCGGGATATTTCTTGCTGGTTTTTTAATACCCGTCTCCTCTTTGCTTTGTAGCTGTAGCAGTATCCTTACTCTATGGCCACTCGCTTCTCGTACAAGATCGTCACAGCCACACAATGAATACCAAAAGAGAGCCCTTGAGACGGGCTTTCCAACGGTGTAAAACCTGTAAAAATCAAGCATTATGTGTGGTTGATTTGACCGTTCACACTTTGTGTCTCTCTCTTGGAAGGCTCTATGTACAAAAATCCCGTCTAACATGCTTTTGCGGAGCATTCGGAGTATCCCCACTTGCCTGTAGTTTACGGTCTGAACATGGTGGAAACTTTCAAAAGAAAGTTGATTTTCGGATGCAGGACTATTCAAAGCAGGTCTGGGTACTATTTTTGTTTCTCTCGATGTTGGTGCAGTTGTTGCGAGACTTCTGCTCCCGCGAGACTTTTGCTCTCGGGTGAGCCGGAGCCAGCAGTAGCAATAGTCCCGAGAGCTAAACTACAGTACGAGATCGCGCCAAACAAATTTCTCGAGTTTATTCACAAAATACCGTACATACTAAGCTCTTCCTTGTTAGCCGGCATAATGGCTAAAACATAAGTAAATTCTATAGGTGCAAAAACTCAGAATATCGAGAACGTTCCATCTCAAACTTTCCAGACCAGCCGTGCACATCCGGAAACATTGATTGGTTGATTTATTGATCGATTGATTGTTTGATTTTTTAGACGTAAGTTGTCATTCTCGTTTTAAAACCAACATTTCATATTACAAGGTGCTTTTTTGTAACAATTTATTTTTATTTGCAAATTATAACGACAATGCCAATTTCTGTTTACAGGCAAATTTATCACTCCCCGATTTCTGCAGTGAACACAAAAAGGTCACATATCTAATTAGACGATCAGCGCCCTCTGTTGACTATAAATGCGCACCTTAAGACAAAGTTGAACGGTACTCCATGCTACCTGTCCAATCAATTTGATACTATTTTAACTTTGATTTCCCCTAATATAGAATTTATTGGTCACCACCTCAATTTTCTTCTACGTCACCATTATTAATATCCAATTATTATTATTGTTTTCAAACCAGTAAACATTTTTAGGCGCGTGACTCACACCCTGTCAGTGTCAGTACCAGCCTAATATGAATAACAAGTAAAAGGTGCAAAGGTCAAAATGACGTCATCTGATTGGCTGACATTTTGTGTTATAAATTTCAGTTTTGCCAAAAATTGTAACCGCAAGATAACGTTTCTGCATAGAACAAAAGTTTTACGTCCCTTTTCCCCCTGTTTCTGATGTGTTAATAATTCCAAGAATCATGCTTTCGTGGAGGATATTACTTCTGATTGTGTACGCATCGAGCGTAACAGGTAAGGTTAAAGTAAAACGTTAAAAAAATACCCGATTGTTATATGTTTACAGTGTGTGTGTACGACGTGTGTACTGTCAAGAATTTGTCCAGATTCCGGACAATAATTTCACATTGACTTGTCTTTTTTGTCCACAACAAATTTTCGCCCACTAACTAGCTCGCCCCAAACTAGCTCGCCCCAAAACTAGCTCGACCTAGGTTGAAACAATCTTGCCCCCAGGAAAAGTTGCCCTTATGATAATATTATTAATAATATAGGCTTGGTTGGGCAAAGCTAAACTTCTACTTCTATCTAAATCTTAATTAAAACTTAAAAGCTTATTCATTTATAGTTGCGATAATCGTAACCCTCCATCCTCCCGAGGGTCGGAGACCGGAGGGTTTTGAGTCATGCAGTGCAAAAAAGTGGCGAAATTACAATTTCAACTATTTTGGTCAGACTAGTCACCAGATTTGCCCAATTTTTACCACTTTCGAAAAACATGACACACATTCTAAGAACATGGATTTGATCATCAATGTGTAATGAATCCATTCATAACACTCTAAACATCGTTGAAAAATTATTTGAAAAAAAAAACGAACAAAAACTTACCAGAAACTGACCGAAATGTCCATGGACCGCGCTTCCCCTAAATCAACCAATCAGCATAAACCAAACCGTTGAGTAGGCGTGGCGATCGTCCATGTGCGACTGTGCGTGCACGCCGTTAATGTATACAACAGATTTGCGCCATCTGCAGTTTGCGCTGATTAATTGCAGGATCAGCATTCCAGAATGCGCGCTCAATCTGGAAATTTTTCCTCACAATATCCTGTGATTGTGCAATTCAACAAAATGCGCTCAACGACGAGTCCGCTTACGCTGATTGGTCGAGATGTTGCTAGGTCACGAATCGCGAGGTTCGAAAATCGGACCTGAGATTGTCTACGCTTCATGAGAATTTCGCTCAGTCTCTGGTAAGTTTTTGTCTTTTTTTCTTAAAATATTTTCTCAATGATGTTTTGAGTAATACGAATGGATTCATGACACATTGATGATCACATCCATATTTTTAGAACGTGTGTCATGTTTTTTGAAAGTGGTAAAAATTGGGCAAATCTGGTGACTAGTCTGACCAAAATAGTTGAAATTGTAATTTCGCCACTTTTTTGCACTGCATGACTCGTAACCCTCCGGTCTCCGACCGTCGGGAGGATGGAGGGGTTTACGATTATCGCAACTAATTCATTTACGATTTATTTTATGTTTTAATTTTTTTTATTAAAGGAACATTACAGAATTGGTAATTGTAAAATATACTTTTGATCACAGATTTACATAAAACTTACACGGTCTAATGATGATGATAGTAGAAAACATCCCTTGAAATATTTCTGTCTGAAATGCCATATTTGATGAGAAATGAATAAACTAATTTTCCGTTTGGAGTTTATCGCTCAGTGAGCGTTTTATTCATCTGTTGAACCTATATGATTTCTTGCAAATGTGTAGTCGGTTTTCACTATTTTCTCGTGACCCAGAGGAGCGATCGATCTCAAACTTCTACAGGTTTGTCAGTTTATGTATATGGTGGATTACATAAAGTGCTTACACTGCCAGCAACTGTTTTGTTAGCAAAACCCAATTCTGTAATGTTCCTTTAAGTTTATTTTAATAAATACATATTTATGTGAATTATATTTATCTTCATTAAGACAAACAATGTTATACAAAGTCAAGTCTCTTACATGTATTATTTATTGTGGCTCTGTAATAGGGGCCTAGATTAGCCCAGGTTGGACTCCTCCGTTGCATACAAATGATACAACGCGACAGAGTCCAGGATATAAAGGTCCCAGACCATTGCGAACAAATTTATAACAAAATTTTTTCATATTTTTACCTTTTTGAGGAAGCTGAAACTTGACTCACATATTCCTTGTGTCCTAAACCTTACGCCTGCTCTATTCAGAATTGCAAATTATATCCTTGGATGACATTATTGTGAAAATAAAATGAAAAATTTACGCATTCTCGGCGACAGCCTAAACTGACAAGACGTGAATGCTTCAGTGCATGTGCGTCCTCAGACACGCCCACAAATCTAACGCGGAAGTCGGTCGGGTTGCTTTGCATGCCGCACATGAGCTTTAACGGTCACTTGGTACACGATGGTCACAACGCCAGTACACAACTCAGACTTACTTTCGGAAATAATGTCATCCATGGATGTATTTTGTTAGTTGTGAACTCATCAAAAGTGTAGTTAGGACACCAAGAATGTATGAATGGAGTTTCAGCTTCTCAAATCAGGTAAAAAAATTTAAAAACATTAACGTCGGTGCAGGCACTGACTGACGTCCTACCAGGGCTAGGCCTAGATGAACTTCACATGGTGAGAAGTATTCCAATATATAGCTTTCTACATTCTAAGTTCTACCGATCTGGTGAAACCTTACTCCTGGAATTATGAGGTTTGATCTGCTATCATCTCCATGAACCTGAGCTACATGTACATGTACATGTACAAAATCCTATCCAAAACTGTTTGCCCTTAACGTTTATGCACCTGGAGTTTTCTTTTGAAACAGGATCTCGCAAAAATTAGGCTCTACGGTACGTGTTCCTTGAACTCTCATTGAGCGTTGCGCTATTCCAGAAAATCTGCTCCGCAAATTAAAAATTTTTAAAAAGCGATAAATTATTACTGTAATTCAGATCCCATTCAAACAGTGTTGTAAGTAACAAATATGGCGGTGGAGTTGCATGATTTGTGTACAAAACCAACCCACAGTGGCCGGGACCAGCGTTGCTGTGCGAGGAGTACCAGTTTGTTTTTCCTACAACTGTTTGCTGTGCTTGAAAAAAAGTCTACCAAACAAACTGGTACTCCGTGCACAGCAACGCTGGTAGACTTGGTAGACTTTTTTCAAGCGCAGCAAACAGTCAGTCAGAGGAAAAACAAACTGGTACTCCTTGCGCAGCAATGCTGGTTCCGGCAAGAAGGTGGTGGATATTATTTTTTTGTTTTTTTAGCTGTCACCGGCAAAGATTACCCAAAACAAATTGACAGAAATACCAAATCCGACCCACACATGTACTCTCTCTTGGACTTTTGGGATTTTATTCTAACGGTACTGCTTCAATGAGGTACCCATACCTTGTACACAAGTAATACATACATGTACATGTACATTGTACATAAAAAAAAAGTTTTAAGCTATTTCTGGGTCCACAAAAGTACATTAAAAAGCCATTCATGGGTCTACAAAATACAATTTAAAGCCTTTTTGGGTCTACAAATTACAGGCAATTTCTGGGTCTTGGCATTACTATTAAATCACTTAATACCCTGGTTCTTGGGGCATGTGCATGAGAGTTGGACAGTGCATTTTTCTTGAAAGCCAATAAACGTTTTAGCTTCCAATTTTTTGCGAGGAGAATACTTATAAGAGGGAAATGAAGTCCAACGTTTATTAAAAAGTTTCAAGACATTCCTTGGGAAGTGTGGGTTGGGTAGAGCATTTTGTCCACCCAGACAGACAGAAAATACACAATTGATACACTCCAAAACAAAACCTGTCAATAAGAGCTAGACAAGAAAAAGAAGTGAAAAAAACTACAGGAGAAAATGGCAAGGCAAGATGCAAGAGCTGTGAAAACTTGGAAAAGTATTTTTAAAAAGAAAGAGGTCTTACATGTAGGTTTAGGTCCGCTCTAGTCAATTTTTCCTTGTTCAACCCAAATTATTTAAAATTTACCCAGTCAGTTTCCCTTGTGGTTTAATTAATTACTTGTATTTGAAATACAAGGTTGCATCCCCTTCCCAGGTTGTATCGTAAACTTGGGTGTGATCCCTGGTTGCAGGTTGAGAGTGGCTTCTGTCTGGCACCCCCTAACAAAATATTGACAAAATAGGTAGACCATCAACATTATGGCTCGATAGCTCAGTTGGTACATGTAGAGCACCGGCACGTTAATCTAGAGGTCGCAGGTTCAAGTCCCAGCTCTAGTAAATTTTTGCTTTGTTCAACTCAAAAATAATTATAATTTGCCCAATCAGTTTCCCTTGTGGTTTAATACTTGATGAAATAAAAAAAAAGGTAGCTGAAAGAAAAGAAACTACATGTCACAATACATGTATTGGGAAAGGAGAATCTTTGTAGAAAATTTTTGTCAACATGAAAACCGGGGACATAGCTTTGATTGGTCCCAATTCCAAAGACAAGGACCATAGTAATATTCCAACAAAACGTCCATTGTTTCCTAGAAATACCTGTAGAAATGTTTACCCAGAGGAAATAATCACTGTGCCTTGGAGTTCGAGGTCAGTCTCATTTCCAATGCTATTGCTTAAAATCAACCAAATGAATGCTAACTGAATGCCTCTGGTCGGTAGATTGTGCGTAGACATTCATTCCTTTTGTTCTTACCTGTTACACATTTGTGCAGTGTTCACAAAAGTTGTTTATTTAGACTTGCAGGTTTCTCTATTCAGTACCACTGCGGTCATAGTCTGCACATTTCCACAGACTCAATTCAACTGAGTCCCGTTGTGTTTGTAGAGAGTTTCGATGCTGCCATTGTGTGCATTGTGTGGCACTATGTATGTCTGTTAATATTTACAATTGTACTTTGGATTTTGCTCTTGAAAGTGAACACAAAATGAGCAATATCCAGTAACTGGGCAATATGTGTTTTTTATTTGATGTGCAATGCTGTACTTGTGTACATGTACATTACAGTACATTGTGATCATAGTGTTAGCCAGGGGGGTGTCTTTTGGACACCCTGTTTTTAATTTGGACACCCTGTTTCATCTTTCATTTACATGTACATGTACAATGTACATGTAAATGTATTGTAAGTGAACAATTTTGACACCCAGTTTTTGAATTTCCAGCAAATTTTGACATCCTTTTACCAAATCCTGGCTAAAACCTTGATTGTGCTGTCTGTATTACTGTTCCCACTGAAGTCTGGTCACATTTACAGGCCTTTCCATTGCAATGCCACAGCCTGAAATTTTGCCTACCAAGGGAAGCCATCAATGCAAAGCAAAAACAGATAGACGCAGCATGTACATGTAACAATGATACACAAATATTCAAAAATACTGCTGAGTTTGTTAGAAACAAAGCAACAAACCATGGGATGTATTAGTTTGTAAAAAAAATTGAAGAAGGGCTGAATTTGGTCATACTATCTGTTAACACGATCAAATGGTTAACACGATCGAATGGGCCGTCCATGCCAACCAGCAGAGTTTGTTTATCAACAATGGAAAGGTCTATAGCAGCAAGGTGTTAGCCAGGATTTGGTAAAAGGGTGTCCAAATTTGCTGGAAATTTGAAAAACCGGGTGTCCAAATTGTTCACTTACAATACATAACATGTAAATGATAGATAAAAAAGGGTGTCCTGTACCCATGTCCACATTTAAAACAGGGTGTCCAAAAGACACCCAGACACCCCTCTGGCTATTTATAGCAAAGTGAGAGGTCTGCCATGCTGGAGTACATGTCATGTATCATGTACATGTCATGTATCATGTACATATGTCATTTACGTGTCATGTACGGTACATCAGGCCTGGAATTTTACCAAGAGCATGAAGAGGCCACAAAGGCCATGTCTTGGCCTTGATGCCCCTTCAAAAGTTTCCCATAGACTTTAAGGTTTTCCAAAGGAAGTGCCTAGTTGCAAAATAAAAATGGCCTTGTCCTCTCAAAGATGAACAGGCCTGCTACATGTACTTGCACAGGATAAGTACTCGTAGTGCCATCCAGTGTGGAGTTTCGTAGCTACTCCTGAAGCTCTAGTAACTGGTTTGCATGACATGTGCGTGTACATGTACAGTGTATGTGTGCACCTAGCCACAATCATGCACATGTACATAGGCAGCATTATTGTATACAAATCCCTGGTAACCACATGTACTCCGAATGGGTTCCCCTAACTTTTGTATCCCGTAAACCCTTCTTTTGACTCCAGTCTACAAGATTTTTCACTAAGTCATAACTGCCATCATGTGTACAGGGTTTGCCCTGAAATTTGTCAGTGACTGGAGGAAATTATTATTTGTATTATTAGGTCCTGAAACTTGGTGGAAACGTTAACAGCATTAGTACATCAATAATTTACAAATAAAAATGGATTTGCAAAGTGGTATGCTTTCGGATGCATTTGTCACTTTGTGATAACATGACGCTATGTTACATGTACATGTATGTTCAAGTGCAATGAACATATGTTTTGTTTCTGATTTGTGGAACTTTCAGATGGTGCATTGAAGATAGTGCCAATCTATGCTACATTCAACGTTGCCGAGGGAGAAAGCGCATCTCTAAGCTGCACTAACTTAAACGCTCAAACAGGTGAACAGCCACAGTGGATCGATCCCTACAGTCGTCCCATTGGAACGTATGGAGGGGGTAAGTACTGTCCTGAAAATCTTTACTGTAGGCCTACAAGGTATGTTTATATAGCGCTGTATCCAAAAAGCGCTTATCCTTATTTTATTTCCAGATAGGTTTTTGAATTATGAGACCCATTTATGTAACACCTTGTAAGGGTTTACAAGGTGCTGCGGCGCATTCAGCAGCCACTGCCAGAAACACAGGGGCAAACCCATTCTCTAAGCGATAAGTGTAACTGGGGTAATTTGCGTGCATTACACAACACACGGGACCAAGGGCTTTACATCCCATCCGAAGGACGAAGCAATAATGGTTAAGTGTCTTGCTTAAGGAGACAAGTAATGTCTTGTGTAACGGTACTGCCACAACTTAACATCTGTTAATTTAAAATCTGTTAAGAACAATCTACTTAGCAAAGTACACTATCACATGGTGTCACTGCAAACCAAAGATATACTGATACAAGGTTTTAGCCAGGATTTGGCAAAAGGGTGTCCAAATTTGCTAAAATTAAAAAACTGGGTGTCCAAATTGTTACTTACAATACACTTGTACATGTAAATGACAGTATAATACAGGGTGTTCAAAAGACATCCAGACACCCGTCTGGCTTACACTATATACTGATACTCCACCATGCTGTGCCTCAAATGTCATTTTGTTCCCCTCTTACAAACAGGTGGATCTCTAAACATGTATGTTGTTCATTCGACCGATCCTGAGACGGCCCAGAAAGTCACCCGTCTGCAGATTAACAACATGATCGACAGCTGGGAGGGAGGGTATGACTGCCAGGCTAACGGAGACGCTGAATCCATCAACATCAACGTCTTCAGTAAGTGTTGGCTACTAAGGGAATACAAGAGTAGGAGACAAGTCTTCCACTTCCGTTTGAAACCGCAGGGTAGTGGCCGTGTGATAAAGGAACGAGCCGATATCGCACGGCCATGACCCTGCAAGGTTTTGACAGACATTGAAAACTTAGTCTCCACTCTTTTATTCCCATGTGTTTTGAGGTCCTGGTTGATTCAAGTGTTCCTAGCTGTCTACACAGCACAGAAGATATTTACAAAAGGTGTCACCGCAAACTGAACAGACAATGATACCTCGCCATGTAATGCCTCAAAAATCCATATAAATATCAAAAACTAATATTACATAATTGTGTGGTTTGCCTCCATCAGAGCAAGTGACATTCCCCTTTGAGGCAGATGAGGTTGAGCAGGTATTGATCTATCATGAAGCTGGCAACCTGGCCTGCACTATGGATGGAGATCCGGACACCATTGTCGACTGGCTGGGCCCGAACGGACCCATTCTCAATGGTGAGTTTCATTTTCATTTCTAAAGTTTACTTTGGATTGTTTGCACGACTAAACATAAGTGACGTTGTACATGTGCGATAGCATTCACCGCGTGATGTCATTGCAGGGTGGCATTTATGGATGATACTTAATGGTCACACAGTAGAAGGGTTGACTGTTTACTGTGTAAGACCTGCGTTCAACCACATGATATCATATTGCAGACTGATTAATTTTGTGATTCAAAACCACAGTATATACATGTACCATGCCCGATATGGGGCATAGGGTATCCCCACTGTTCCCATACTCAAACACACTATTTTCCTCTTGTACAGGAATACCTCCCCCCCCCCTAAAATCCTCTAAAGAATTCCTGAGAATCCATGGCCTGGAATTTTAACTTTGAGAGGGCAAGGCCATTTTCATTTTGCAAAGGGACTTCCATTGGAAAATTTAAAGTCTGTGGGAAACATTTGAAGGGGCACCAAGGCCAAGACCAGGGCAACGGAGGCCATGGCTTCTCTGGCCTCCGTTTAATTCCAGGCTTGGATTCCAAGCACACAATTAAGACACAAGCGGGGGGGAGGGGGTACAGCATGGCCTATATCAAGCACCAAATACCACAGTGGATGATGTTGAATGGTCAAACTGTGGGAGGGTTGACTATGTACAGCTTAGATGCATTCCCCACATGATATATTGCAGGCTTGGCATAGCTTACGAGACAACACCGCAGTGGATGGTATTGGTACTTTGAATAGAGGTACCTTGATTTCATGCTAAAGATATAACACTATTACAATGTTTTATCTGTCACAGGAGGGCGCTTTCTGATCAATCCGATGTTTGGCCTGACGATCGATAACGTCACCCTTGATGACGAAGGGGATTATAACTGCCAGGGGACTGTCCCAAATGTTGGTGCCTCCCAGAAACTCAGAATCTTTGCTGACGTTCAAGGTAAACAAGTTTGTAAACACTTTTGTAAGGTTAACAGTTAACAGACAATTAAACAAGGTAAGCGAGTTTGTAAACAAGTAAACTAGGTAAACAGGTTTGTGAACAATTACCAAAAGTATACCCTGTCTTTAGGCAGCTATTATTGCTCAAATTGTTCTGCTTTTTAGCACAAATAAGGAGGATACCAGCCACAAATGGTACATGTGCAATAGCATGGTGGCTGGTAACCTTATTCTGGAAAGCATAGTTTTATTGTGCTTAGCTACTTTTTGTGCTTAAGCAGGTCTATGAAATTGGGCCTTGGTGCGGGATTTTGATGGGTTGGGGCTGGTTACTGTTAAAGAGAGTAAGCATATTGATGATGTTTAGAATCTAATTTGGCCAATGCTGTTTTTTAATTTGAACAGTCAAACCAAGGATTAGCTACCCACCAATCAACAAGAACGCCACCGAGGGAACTAGCGCATTCTTCACCTGCGAAGCCATCGGGGAGCCCCAACCGGAGTACACCTGGTTCGACGGCACCGTCGAACTCAACGACGGCGTCAAGTACATCGTCCAGGAGGAAGGCCGGCGCTTGATGATCACCAACCTCCAGGAAGACGACGAGAAACGTTACACCTGCCACGTGGAGAACGCAGCGGGGTTCGACCGCCGGGACGGGGAGCTGACGTTGACATCCCGCCCACGCCGACCAGGGCAGTGACGCTGGAGAGGGAGGAGGGGCAGACCGTCAAGTTCTTCTGTGATATCCAGCGAGGGGACCAGGAACATCTTGTTCTGCAGTGGAAACGATTTGATAAGTGGCTGCCGATGGGTGTACAGGTTGGTAAATCAATAAAAGAGATTAACCACTTTAAAAAAAAAGGGCCCATCCGCGGTATTATTTTTTTGGAGCTTCTTCAGTAATCGTTTTCCTTTGAAAATATCGCTGCCACAATAAAATTTTGACTTGACAAATGAAACACAACAAAGGTTCTCATAATTAGTTCCAGGATTTGATGTTTGTCGTGTGAGAAAATTTGGATGTCAGATATTTCTCATAAAGCCATCATTTTCGTGAAAAAATTTCAACTTTCAACATTAACAAGTTTCTTTTTTGTTCATTCTCTCAAAAATGCCTGTCACAAACACAGTGGCATTTTACACCTTTTTAACTTGAGGTTAGAGACTGAAACAAATTTCCCCCATTTGCATGAGGACTCTATCTATCTGTGGCTGAGTGGTTTAGTGTATCGGATTCAAGTTCTGGTGGCTAAGTCATCAGGGTGTGGGTTCGAATCCCGGTATGACACTTGTGTCCTTGAGCAAGACACTTAACTATATCTGCTTCTCATCACCCAGGGGTAAAGGGTACCTGTGAGGGCAGAGATGGTTCTTGGGATTGATTTAGCTTAGTGCGCTACATATTTGGCAGCACAGGCTGTATACTCCCCAGGGAGCTGAGATGGTTTTTAAATAATGGACCAGTGGCCAGGGGTAATAATGTTTAAAGCGCAATAATCACTCTTTGGAATTGCGCTATGTTATTTATTATTATAAAATGAATTTGACCTTGGCGCCCCTCTTCAATAAAACGTTTTGAATCGATCATTACCATGCTGTTCTTTGTATCTTGACCTTGACTTTGTTAGGTTGACTCCAGAATCCTCATACAAGAAGAGTCAGGATTTGGAGATGGTAATCCAGGCAGTATCTCACTCACTATCGATGGGATCCATCAAGGAGACGAAGGACCCTACACTTGTTTTGCCAGAAACAATGGCGGGTATGCGACAGTCGACAGCATACTGAACGTTAGATGTAAGTTGCAGGCCTCTGATTTCAAGAAATATCTTGCTTCACCTTTTGTGAAGGAGTAAAGTTGCGTTACATGCAAGAAAGACATCAAGGCCTGAGAGTTACGTGGATCTACATACTGTCATCTATTTCCCTAGACTGGTTCCCAGTCTTTAGTCGCAAGGATAAAGTCAAGCACTGGTCCAGGCCCAGTGATTTCATTGGATAAAATGATTTCATTGGATAAACGTGCAGTGACGTTAGCTTTCCATATTTGTGTTTTGATTGGTCAGAGGTGATGTAGTTTGTCAGCTTGCACTTTCGATCATCTGCATGCGGCGTGTGCTTATCGTTTGTACATCATGTAATGTTTATCACGTGTAATGTACATGTACAGTGTGTATGTAATATGTGTGTGTGTACATGTACTGTATGTGTGAATTGCTGGAGGTCAAGGTACAATCTGCAGCATCCAGAGCGCACTCCATATCATTTGTTCCTGTCTGTGAATTGTGTAAATCGTTGAGCAACAACTAATTCACAAAAAGTTTCTCATGTCTTTGTATACAAAACCTTGTGTGCACGTCTAGCAATGCGGCGCGGTGTGCAGCACTTGCACGTATGGATTGGTCTTTAACGGCAAAATATAGGATGACACATGACAGGGCGCAAATTTGAGGGGAAAAAACCACAAGACCACAGGGCTTTTAGCTCAAAAAATTTACTAGACCAGAAATTGAAATGAGAAGAAAAAATGCCTACATGGTTTAACAATTGAACTGTTTGAATTTGAAAAAGCACAAAGACAAGTATTATCTATGAGTAATATTCTTCAATAATCAACAGAATTATATTTATCAGACTGAAAATCAACATTTGAACAGAAACACATGACCGGGAGTCTTGTTTGGTCATTAGTTTACTGGCCGATGCTAAAATCACTGGTCTCAGGCCTGCGATCCAGTGTAAATTTCAAGTCCTGATTAACCGTGTTCGACCAATCAAATTGCAAGGCTGGGTGTGGTATATAACATCTATTAAACTATTGTGGTACCTGCTGCCAATTACAGGATTCAAACTGGCCTCTCGTCACCAGGCACACTCATGGTCTAGTGGTTAAGACACCTGCTCTAGAATGCAAGGTTGTGGGTTGGAATCCCAAGCTGTGAATTTGTAAATCCATTTTGTACCCTCCCATATTTACAGAGCACCCATCATCAACCTAGACTACACGCCCGGTAAGGTGTACTCATGGGTGGGTCATGAGGTCAACATGACATGTCACTGGTTCGGTTTTCCCACACCTGGCGTCAGGTGGTTTGTCAACAGCCAACCGCTTTACGGCACAGTCGGTGATGTCGCTGGAAACGCCACCATCTACGACTTCAGAAACGGTTCAAGCACACTTTATGTAAGTCCGATAAGTAAAAGTAACGCCATAATTTTGGATGTTTAGAAAGTATGATTCATAGTTAAAGCAAAACTTTATGTGTAGCTGTTTCGCAATTCAACAATTCAAAGCCAAGCGGATAAGAGCATCAAACCAAGCTCTGGTGTTTCTGATAAGCAGAGTGTGGGTTCGAGTCCCGGTCTTGACACTTGTGTCCTTAACCAAAACACTTAACCATTATTGCTTCGTCCTTCGGATGGAACGTAAAGCCGAAGGTCCCATTGTTGTGAATTGCACGTGAAAGAACCCAGTGCACTTGTCGTAAAGAGAGAGTTCGCCCCGGTGTTCCTGGTTTGATTGGCTGCATATTGTGCCTCAGCACCGTGTAAACCCTTAGGTGGTGCTATGTAAAGGAAAAAGGTCGCATACTTCAAATCGTAGCTCCACATATATAGCAGGATAAATATGAGTGTCACTGAGTGATGGATTTGAGTTAATTTGAGTGCTATATAAGAACCCACAATTAATAAGCGCTTAGATCAACCCATAGATCAAGCGCTATGTAAGAACTGATTATTGTTTTTGTTATACTTTTTGTAGGTCAATACAGGAGTGGATGATTTCTTGCCATACCAGTGCCAAGGTCGAAACAAGTACGGATATGCTCTTCATCGTATTCAATTTGATCGAGCTTGTAAGTTGACTTGATTATTTATTTGACTTTTATGCTTGACCTCAAAATAGTTTGGAATAAACTCCTGTAACCACTTCAGGTCGGTATTCCAAAACATTTAAGTGGGGAACGAGATTGATGTTTGCAAATGAGCTAAGATTGATCTTATGATGTGTATCAATCAGGAATAGTTGCTAAGCAAAAATGTGATGCCACAATTCAAATCACTGTATAGATCTTATGCACATGACGTCATTTGAGTAGGGCGCCCTCGGCTAGAGGTCAAAAGAAGGTTGCTCATTGGCCGATTCTGTGCACTGCTTGCACTTAGATGCGCGATTTTTATTGTTAAGGTCTCTAAACAGACCCCTTGCATGCACCCACATCCAAATGTGTGCGCGCCCTGCACAACTCTCAGCCAGTGATAGGCCTTTCGTTAAACCTTGTGTGAGGGCGCTGTTTGAGCTGCTGGCGTCATACGCAAGGGGCCTGATTTGTTTCTTGTCTCTGGTTCAGATACAATGAAGAAGCCGAGGAACATTCAGGCACTGGAGACGTCTTCAACCACCATAAAGGTCACCTTCGATGACCCCGTTGAGGTCGGCGCAGATTACCCAGAGTACCTTAGGATCTTGGGTTACGTCGTTGCCTACGGGGTTTACGGTCAACAGAGCCAGCAGTACCAAGAGTTTCAAGATCGTAAGTAATCATCAGTTTGCATCCCTGGTTCCTCTTCATCGAGGTTAGGTTGGTTGTTACTATTTTGAATGGCGTGTCGTGGCCAAGCGGATAAGAACACTGGACTCAAGCATTAGTGTTTCTGATCGGCAGAGTGTGGGTTCGAGTCCCGATCGTGACACTTGTGTCCTTAAGCAAGACACTTGCCATCATTGCTCGTCCTTTCGGATGGAATGTAAAGTCGTAGGTCCTGTGTGTTGTGTAATGAACGTAAAAGAACCAAGTGCACTTATCGCTAAGAGAAGGGGGTTTGCCGTGTTCTAGTTTGAAAGTCTGCATATTGCAACCCTCAGCCCGTAACCATTACTGTGCTATGTAAAAATAGTCACTACTGCAGGAAAAACTACTGAGCACTTTGATAAGCCCATCAGATGTTATAAAGCGCTATGTAAGAACTGCTTATTATTATTATTAACATTAATATTATTATTATTATTATTAATGCATGCTGTCAAATTACAGTGAGTAGGCATACCACAGCTGTGTGGGACTTTTTCACAATGGAACGAAGGGTAATTTCTAGATCCATCAAGGCATTGACCGAGGGGCATGGAGGCGGGTCGCCTCGAGAAGTATCAGGCCTCCTAATTTGCTCTTTCCTACTCTGTGTTCCACAGTTTGTCAACCAACAGAGTTCCAGTGCGGCAGACTGTGCGTGGAGAAGGAGCGTAGATGTGATGGCCTGATGGACTGTCTGGATAACAGTGACGAGATTAACTGCAGTAAGTATACAATATCCCAACCTCAACCCCAGGGGGTGATCGTTAGGATCACACCACCCAGTTTTTTCCCCCCCGGCACGCACTGCTTGCTCATAACCCTTGGTATTGGTTAATTTGGATGTGCCAGTAATATGGCTTATTTTAATTAGGCTTGTGGCCAATCCGCTCTAAGCGCATGCTTTAGTGTGGTAGCCCGCAAAAGAGGCATCAAGTCGAAGACCAACTGGTCCCCTCTCTCTTTCTTCTTTGATGTCTAACTGTATGCAGTTTAGGGTGACTGTTAGAGAGAGCTTCACTTGCGTTTTAACATGCGCGCACCAAGCGCCGTACAAGCGCTCAACAGTTTTTTACAAGCGTGCGCGCAGAGCACTCACTTCTTTAATCGCATTGTATGTCAATACATTCCTGGGGTTAGTATCCTTGTTCTTATTTCCTAAAGCAAGACACTTGACCATTATTGCTTCGTCCTTTTTGGATGGGACGTCGAGCCGTTAGTCTGGTGTGTTGTGTAATGCATGTAAAAGAACCCACGTACACTTATCCCTAAAGAAGGGGTTTGCCCCAGGTTTTTTTTCTGGCAGTGTCTGCGGAATGCGCCACAGCACCTTGTAAACTTCTACAAGGTGTTCATAAATGGGTCTCACAATTCAAAAACTTTAAAAACCTGTCTGGAAATAAATAAATGATTAGCACTTTAGATATTAAAAAAGCGCTACATTTAAAAACTTGTTATTATTATGAAATCGGCCCTGTTCCCAATTTCATAGAGCTGCAGATAATATTGCTTAACAATTGTCTGTTAAGCAGAAATGAGCAGGATACCAGTCACAAATTGTACATGTAACACATGGTATTTTGGTTGGTAACCTTATTCTGTGAAGCATAATTTTGTGTGCTTAGCTACTTTTTGTGCTTAAGCAGCTGTATGAAATTGGGCCCTGATCATAGTGATGCTTTGTCCATAGATCCTGATGATGATTGTCCAGGAGGCTTCAAATGTCCGGTCAGGGATGGCGGCGTCAACCCCTGCATCCCTCTGGCCTACGTCTGCGATAAACAAATGACTGCGTCGACGGGGCGGACGAATCGAAGAGTCCTGCAACTCCTTCTACAGACCGATGAGTAAGCTATACCCTGTTCATTTGCATGGTTCCCTTTATCAGTCATACTAGTGATAGTGCAAAGCCTCATTTCAGAAAAGGGTACCGACTATTTTTTCCTTCCAGCCTCACTATGGCTTCATTGATTTGAATGAAAGATAAAATGGCTGACACATTTGGTGCGCGATATGGGGCATGGTGTATAACCCCCCCCCCCTATTGTGTCTTGGAATCTCAGGAATTCTATAAAGGATTTTTTTTTTGGGGGGGGGAGTTCTACTTCTGTACAAGAGGAAAGTTGTGTACCAAAGTATGGGAACATTGGGTGGGGGTGCCCTTTGCAAAACAAACCCTCTTTGCCAATGGAACAAATTTGTCGGTATTTGCTGACAACGCACCACAGGGGCATGGAAGTCCCTCGCTGGATGGTTGTAAGTAACGGGCAATGCATGGAATACACCTGCCTATAATGGTGGCATATAATGTCCCCTTTTATGTACAAAATTCCAAAAACCATATTGAGGTATGGTGGACACGATACTATGACACTATTTGGTTTTGGTAAATTTATCTGTATACACCCAAACTAAACGGTGCACTCCTATAGACCCATTGCACAACGCACAGCGCATTTGCACGGCGATTCCTGTTTGCCATTTTGGGTGTCAAAACATGCACAAAAGGATGGTACACATTGGTGCGTAAACACATGTACCATCCTTTTGTGCACGTTTTGACACCCAAAATGGCGGATGTATGCGCGCTGCGCGTTGTGCAATAGGTCTATAGTGTCCACCATACCTCAAAAGGGCTAATTCCGACTGGTACACATTCATTATTTTCCTTGTGTAGTTGCCGATGTTATAGTGACTGGCCTGCGCCCGGATCGCATCTACCAGTTCCGCGTTGCTGTCATCAATGAGGTCGGCTGGGGTGAATGGTCGGTCAACCAAAACGGAACGGACTCTTGATTACGGTATTGTTGAATTATTTCGTGTTGTTGCTCAATTATGAGTTTGGTAAATTGCAAGCCGATAGAAGCAAACAAGTTTCAAATTCCAGATGGTTTTCCAGATCAAAGTCTCAAAAAATTATAAAATAAAACCACTCCAGATTGCAAAGTAGAGTTTTTAAACAAAAACGTAAACATAAAGTAAAAAAGCATTTCAAGGACCATGTTTTAGTTCAGTATGCTTGAGTGTTGGGTCCAGAATGCACCACAGTTTTGAAAAATCCTTGGGTGAACTGTGTAAATATTTACTCAGAAACAAAGAAGGCCTTGGGTTAAAAAATAAATTGGTTACCTTTGAGTACTTTCACAGGAGTCGGAAAGCACAAAATATTAAATGCTTATCATGCGTTGGTGTTTGGGGAAACATTTCAGTTGTTGGCGAGTCGTGGCGGAGCGGTCAAATGCACTGGACTCGAGCTTTGGTGTTTTTTGATCAGCAGAATGTGGGTTCGAGTCCCGGCCTTTAAACTTGTGTCCTTATGTAAGACACTAAATCAGTATTGCTTCATCCTTCAAGTCCATAGGTCCTGTGTGTTGTGTAAGGCACGTAAAACAACCCAGTACACTTATCATTATGAGAAGAGGTTCACCCCGTGTTTTCTGGTATGGTTGGGTGCAGATAGCGCCACAGTACCTTGTAAACGTTACTTGGTTCTATGTAAATACAATGGGTCTTAAAATTTGAACAACGCTCCGCAAACCTTGTACAAAAAGTAATGAGGGCATGGAAAAGCCCTCGGGTGTGATCAGTGGTGATAAAGCGTTATACAAGAACTACATATTATTATTAAAATTTTGATTTTTGCTTTGTACACAGGTCCACCAGGTGAATCACAGATATTTGTTAGGGAGCCAGATCGGGACACGATGTACGAGCTAGTGTGGATTGAACCATACGATGATGGAGGCTCCCCTATAAATGCTTATGAGATCATCTACTCACAGGTAGGAAAGGTTAGGGTAGGAAGGGTCGGAAATTGTAAGATATTTCCGTTTATAGTGTTGTAGTTGAGACCTTATAGTCGGGAACCAAAACTTAAATGTCTGAGACCATGTTTGAGGCTTGAAGAGCGGAGACGGAGACGTGACTACCCAAGACGAAGACCGAGACCAAGAAATCCACAACCAAATCTCAGACCTAAAGATCTGAGACCGAGACCTAAATGTCTGTGACCAAGTATGAGGCTTGAAAAGTGAGACAGAAACCTGATTGCGAAAGACCAATCCTCAGACTGAGATCTAGACCACAACCAGTCCTCGGACTCGAACTCTAAGACCGAGGCCTAAAGGTCTGTGGCCAAGTCTGAGGCTTGAAGAGCAGACACAAAGACCTGACTACCCTAGACCAAGACAAAAGACTGAGACCTAGAAAGCCACAACCAATTCTCAGGCCCAGAACTCAGATTTACACGTGACTTGTATTGTATCTTTATATGTAATTTTGCCCATAAATGAGAATTACATTGACAAAAACCAATCTATGACCCTACTTTTAATGTTTGGATCACTGGAAGAATTACCATTGGTTGCTTTCAGAATGACCACACCTCAAAACAGAGATTAATGTACATGGAGTAACCAGAAACCTGACTAGATTTAATCAGTCGCTTCTTTTATCTCGCAGGTTGAAGGTCCGGAGGTGGATAAAATTGGTCTGGACCCAGTGAAGATCCCGGCGGACAAATACAGCGACACGGCGCCAATCCATCGCTATACCCTGACCAACCTCAAACCAGGGACTTACTACTACCTGGAGTTATATGCGCAGAGCACCTATGGGAAGAGTGCGCCTACTACTCTTAAGTTCAGAATGAAGGGTGGAGCTCCGATTCCACCAGTACCAGACGAGCCAATAGGTAAAGTGTGTGGTGTTTGAAGCCTTTGCATGGTGTGGAAATATGAAGTAGCTTATAAATAAATAGTAAACTGCCGGGTACAACCATGTTCTATGGCGTGTCGTGGCCAAGCGTCAGTCAGGAACCAAAACATCCCGTTCAAAAATGTAGAGACCCATTCTTCTCTGAATGATGTCATCAGATGTTTTGGATTTTGACAAAGTTCGCACTGTAAGGGTATTAAATACAATGGCAATGTACACCATTTTAAGGTGAGGTTGGAGACTTAAAAAAATTTTCCCGGTCACATGAGGACTCTATCTGTTTGAAAACGAGCACATCACAAAATTTGATTACCAAAATGAAAATGTCGTCTCGATCATACAGAACTGTCTCTCAAGTCCCGTTCTAGTCAATTTTTCTTTGTTTCAACTCATAATTATTATTATTTTTTTAAACAGGACCTGGTCTTCGTATTGGAGACCTACCCATCTCGGCCTTCATCGGAATCTTAGTGGGCGGCTTCTTCATCCTCCTCCTCTTCATCGACGTCTTGTGCTACTGCACCAACAAATGCGGGCTGACCATGTGCATCTGCGTGTACATGTGCGGCAAACAGGCCCCCGAAGAAGAAGAAATGCAGCAGGCAGTGGAGTATGGGTATGTCCTTCATTGTTCCATTTGTCTTGGATGAGCCCATGAAAAAAAAAACACTACACTTAACTGAAATCACCGGCCTTTAATGCGAGCGGTCTAGTGTTTGACAAACAGAAGACCGCCGGATTCGTCTCGTCGTGAATTTACCGGCCCGTTGCTGAAATCACTGGCCTTGAGTCTGTGATCCAGTGTCTGCCAAATGATTAGAGTAACCACGTTCTGTAAGGGAAAACCACCTACATGACCCGCTTACAGATTTTGGTTGAGCTGCTCAAAATTCTCCGGGGCATGAAGGAAAAAGAGTCCTACAAATTCAATAATAGTAATGAAATATGGATTTATATAGTGCACATTCTGAAATACATCTCTCATGGCACTAAAGAAACCTGGGAAGACCTACTGGGCTTGAAGGCAAAGATTATCTTTGGTTTTTCGAACCATTCAATTGTTTTAATCCTACATAAATGTAGATCTACACAATAAAACTAACCTGTGAAAATTTTATTTCGAAAGGTGGTATAGTTTTTGAGATATTGCCTAAAATCTGGAGCGGTTATGTCACACACAGGAAGAATAATCCGTAATTGGAATACGCAATCTGAGAAACGTTACATGCAGAAACGTTTTTCAGATTGAAATGTTTTGAATCCCTCTCTCTAAAACCACATTCCTTTGAAGGGAATCATTCTCAAAATGTTATACATCATCACCAGCTGCAGTGCTTCTTACCAAGTAAGTTTTTATGGGCATTAATTTTTGGAGTAATTACCAAAGTTATACCCCTCCCTTGAAAGCAAAAACGACTTATAATACCAACATGCACAAGAAGGTATAACTCCTTTCTGCTCTGAGTTGACTCGGTCTTTCCAGATCTTATGTCCTTTCTGCTCTAAGACCTATCCTTTTAAAATATTTCTCTCCACAGCTGCCATTTCCTTGGGTTTTGATACTCCCCCCATGTGTTTTCTCTCTGTAATTTGTGACTTTCTCTCGAGCGATTAACCAATAACTTCCTTCAACCCCCGACCAATCGTCTTTTAGCATGGCAGCATCTTCAGTCGGTGAGAGGATGAAAACGGACCGTCTTGCTGAAGTGGAGATGGAGAGCAACTATCTAGACTATCCTCGGGATGGGTGGGTTCTCATAATCCGATCTTAATAGTAGTCATAATTATAGAGCTTTATCTATGGGCGCCTCAAAGCGCTTAAATCATGATTAATTTTCAGACAGGTTTCTGAACTTCAGAGGTCCAGTGGCAGTTTTGAGCCTTGAAATTATAAATAACATTGCATTATACAATTCTATTTGGCCAAGACCCGGGCAACAGAGGCCATGGCTTCTGTGTAATGGACCTTTCTCACGAAATATGCTAATTACATTCATGCATGCGTACATACACTATTGGTTGGCAAACACTGCAGAGTTGTGCACGAGGCAGACGCACAAATGGGTGTGCGTCACGCCACCATCAGTCCCGTACAAAAAGACGCAATGTTCACTCATTTTGCCAACCAGTAGGGAGAGTGCGCACTCGCGATTTGCAATTTACATATTTTATGGGAGGGGTCTATTCCAGGCCTGCTTGTGCTGTTGTGATGTTTTCGGCCCAGTGCTTAAATAACTGGACTCTGGCCCAGTTGTCCGTTGACAGTTTCCAGTCTCAGAAAAATGTAAACAACAATTTTACAACTCTGTTTGGTTATCGCCTGTACCGAAATGCTTGCATGTAAGTAGCTGCTTCGATTGGAAAAACTGTGATCGAGGAGTGGGTCAATTTTCTTTTGGTAGGGGAAATCACTTTGTGCCAACCACTATGCAACCATTATTCATTTTCATTGCATTTTGGAGTTAATCTTTTGAGGTAGGGGAGGCAATAAATTTGACCGCAAAAGTTTCAAGTAAATCTGGGTTTTGGAAACAAAGCAAAGGTTCTTGCTATGTTATTTTTTTTTTTTTTTTTTTTTCCCGGTGGAGATGCAATTTTAAGTGTTTAAAAAGTTACAATGTAATCTCCCCTCCCCCATTTTAAAGGTACACGTTGCCTTGGAGTGGGCGCTGTGGGCTGTAGAAAACTTTCTTATAAAATTAATATGGTTTGAAAGATGTTTATAAAAAGGTAGAATACGATGATTCACACAAATCTTCCTCAAAATTGTGAGGTTTTCTTTTTAATTTGGAACTAACACAGTCCGCCATTTTGCAGAACCTAATTTTTTACTCCACACAATGGTGGACCGTGTTAGTTCACGAAGTAAAAGGAAAACCACACAATTTCAAGGGATATTTGTGTGAATCATTATACTCTACTTTTAAAACATCTTTCCATCCAATTTCATTTCATTACCAATGGTTTTTATAGCCCAGAGCGACAAATCTGAAGGCAATGTGTCCCTCGGGATGCGGTAGGGGCAAGGCGGAAATTGGGCTTTTCATGAAGAGTGTGTGAATGCATCATCCCTTACATGACTTACTGAACTAACTTCATGTCTTCATACATTTACTAATTCCCAACCATCCTGTGAACATGAAAAACTCTGTGGATAATTTGTCCCCATTGTAACCTGCACAAGTACGATGAGGCTGTATCTTATACTAAGCCACTGCATTTACACCATACTCATTTCAGCTAATACACATTATTAACCCTCCTACTGTGTGACCATTCAATATCATCCACTGCAATACTCATGCGGTGAATGCATCTACACAGTACTCAGTCAACTAAACAGTACACAGTCAGGATGAAAAGAAAACCCAGACATGCTCTTGTGATGCTTCAATTTTATGACAAAATATTAGTTATACATTTTATTTTATTTTATTTTTCAGACATTGAAAATTTTCATGTCTGTCTCTATCCAATAAATCTACTTTCTCTCGAAAAATATAAAGGTCAAATAGCCGATGCTGGAAAATGACTCGCTGTACAAACTAACAACGAAATAACATTCCATCATTTAGAATGTTAGATTTTTATTAACAGTATAAATATTGCATGTAAACCACATACACACTAGATGGACTCCCATGGAAATTCAATGGAAAAGTTAGTTGAATTGTTCACACTTGAAATTTCTAACCCTGGCAAATTCCTGGGTAATAGCCATTACCCAGGATAGCTATCCCTGCTTGGGAGTAGGGTTGAACGAGATTACCCCAGGGTTAGCATACTGAGTGTTTATTTTTCTCGGGGAATTTTTCATCAGGTGTGAAGCAAGCATAAGGTGAACAATCCCAAGGAATTTCCTGGGTTTTGATTTCCTGGGTTTTGATTTCCCGGTATCGGCTGAGTAGTGTGAAAAGGGCTGAAGACGCCCGCCCAGTGCTAGGTCATCTCCACACTGTTGAAGTGCCGTTTTCATGTCAAGGTTAAAGTATATGCAAAGTTTCAAGGTTCACTTCAATTTCAAACTTGAGTTATTTTGTAGAGAAGAGTTCCAAGGAAGAAGAAGATTTTAAAAGAACAATATCAAGAGGTGTTCGTGCACATATTGCACGAACCCCTTAAAATAATAATATGGATTTATATAGCGCACATTCTGAAATACATCACTCATGGCACTAAAGAAACCTGGGAAGACCTAGTGGGCTTAAGGGCAAAGTATACCTTTGGTTTTTAGGAACCGTTTGATTGTTTTAATCCTATATAAATGTAGATCTACACAATAAAACTAACCAGTGGAAATTTCTTTTCAAAAGGTTGTATAGTTCTAGGTCATCTCCACATCCATAAACTACTCGCTCATTACAGACGCTTTCCTCAAGAACACATCTTTACATTACGATCATCAGGGCCCAATTTCAAGGCTCAGCGTCCCACGGAATTCATGACGGTTTTGCTCCGTTAGAAAATCTGGGCACTGCACTTTTGCTTCTCAAGACATCCCCAGGGCATTGATACGTAAACAAACTCCCCACTGAGTGAACCCTGATAAGACATTGAGCAGTTAAGCTCCACTGGACCTGAAAGTTATCATGTCCATTGCACTGATCTGATAAACAGCAACAGGGGAAATCAGGGGGAATCAAGTTGGTGCCAAAAAGGGTTTCTCAGCTGTCTCTTTATCAATTTTTTTCATTTGAAGTGGCAGGCCTCGAAATAACCCCAGCACCCACAGCAATCGCCGTGGTGCCCTGTGCTGTTGCTGTGGTGCCCTTTGCAAAGTTCCAATACAAATTTACATTTTCCTCATAGAAGTGCCCCTTACAAGTGGAAAATTGCCGTGGCCCCTTCAAGAGCGAAGTTCAAGGCCTGAAGTGGTATTAACTTAACATTAGATATTAATCTTTTCAGTCTTTTTAGCAGATATGATATTGTTCCTACTTTTGTCTGATTTCCGATTGTTTTGCCCTTGGGAAAAAATCAGACAAATTGTGATAAAATAGCCTGAAATGTCCATTGAAGCCTACACCATGTGTACATGTAGGTCAGCCCCTGCACTTGATAAAATATTCCTACTTTTTTTCCAAGGACCAACTATCATGCCTGTTGTAGTAACTCATACAAGTGTTGTCCATTACTACTAATAACTACGGTTCATTCAGGCAGCCCAACAGTGCCATATCAAGGCCATTCTTATCCAGGCCCAATTTCATAAAGCCTGTAAGCACAAAAACTTGCTAAGCACAGAAAAATCTTGCTTAGAAGAAACAAGTAACCAGCCAAATTCCATGAAGTTTACATTGTTACCACTGGTGCCCCACTCATTTTTTGCTTGGCCAAAAATGTTTCTAAGCAGTGATGCTTAACAGCTTTATGAAATTGGGCCCAGGTTGTTTATAATGATTAGAGCTGATGAGGATCTGTATCACTTGGGGCGCTCATACTTGAAACTGCAGTATGCCAACCCCAGTGAACCCGTGGTTGACTCGGGGTGCTGGCTAATGAGAAAAACCTGTAGTGTAGCACTTACGGACCATACGATTACGTGCTTTAATGGGCACTGTAAGCAAAGAAATATGTGGTAGCGCCAAGATGGGCGCTGTAAGCAAAGAAATATGTGGTAGCGCCAAGATGGGCACTGTAAGCAAAGAAATCTGTGGTAGCACCAGATGGGCACTGTAAGCAAAGAAATCTGTGGTAGCACCAAGATGGGCACTGTAAGCAAAGAAATCTGTGGTAGCACCAAGATGGGCACTGTAAGCAAAGAAATCTGTGGTAGCACCAAGATGGGCACTGTAAGCAAAGAAATCTGTGGTAGCGCCAAGAAACTGGGCCCTGCTTTCATTTTACATATCAATCTCATTACAGGCTCGTAGAAATCAATGCTGCCAGAAAATTTAACTAACTGATTGTGTTTTTTATACTTGAGTAATAGGAAACCTACACTGGTGCAGGTTTCAACAATCTAGTAGGTAGTCCGTTTCATATAGTTACTCAGCTAACCTGCATGATATGTGTGAAACTTTAGCAGCAGTTGCCCTTGGTATGAGGGGAAAAATTTAGAGGAAGCATTGCACGAAGAAATAACGATCCAAGTAAACTAAATCCAAAGAAATTGATTCAACCACTTTTCTGGTCCCCCTTCACAGAGCCAGCAGTCAGTACCAGAGTTTACCGGTTAGTCGATTCGCTGATGATCGCTGGAAAATGCCTACGCATGCCACATACGAGGCCGACAGATTAATGCAGGGGTTGGTAGTATTGACAATTCATAAGCCAGGTTGATGTTTATCTGCAGCCTAGGTTGATGGTTGGGTTAATCACGGTTGATCCACATTATATTGGCTGTAATCCAGGTTGATAGTTAGCTGTGATCCAGGTTGATGGATAGTTTGGATGTTAATCCAGGTTGACCAGTGTTATTAGCTGTATTATAGGTTAATGGTTTGCTGTAACCCCGGTTGATAGTTAGCTGCAATCCAAGTTGATGGTAAGCTTGGATGTTAATTCAGGTTGATTAATGTTGTAAGCTGGAATCCAGGTTGATGTTTAGCTAATTTAAGTTGATAGTTAGTTGTAGTCCACTTTGATGGCTCGCTCGGATGTTAATCCAGGTTGATACATGTTTTTAGCTGTAATCCAGTTTGATGGTTAGCGTGGACCTTAATCCACGGTTTAACAATTATCTGCGATTCAGGTTGATAGTTAGCTTTTATCCTAATCTAGGTTAACTGCTAGTTGGAATCTTAGTTGTATCAATTAGTATGCATCCAAGTTGATGAGTCTAGATCTAACTCTAAGTTGTCATTTAATTTTTTTTGTTTTTTATTGGTTAGTTTTGGGGATCAAAGTTGATAGATCTTCATTGTAAGTTAATGACTAGCTTATTTGGTTTACTGGAATTCAGGCCTGTGGTTAGCAGGGATCAAGTTGATGATGAGTCATAATCCAAGTTGATGGTTAGCTATGAACCAGGTTGATAAGTTTTCATCCAGATTGATGGTTAGCTGAATGGGTTATGATATAGATTGTTGTGGACTAGTTTAAAACCCAAATCCCAAATTATTTGGCTAGGAGGCCCTCCTGAATCCTCCAAAATCCTCGGCTAAAGAGTAACTCATTGCTTACAGTCTGATTAAGATTGTATTAATCAAAATTAAGACCAGTAAAGATTCAGCCGAACAAAATTTAAAAATTTTATCTAAATGTAGGTATTTATCTACATGTAGAATATAATGCGAAGATACAACAAAATGAGATATAGTGCATTTGTATTATATTCAATTTTTTTTTTTTGTGAAAGAATTGTTATGTCTTGATATATTCATACTAGATGAATTTTCATTTCACTTCATCGGCACACACCAGTCACCAAATCATGATCGCATTCATCACAACATATCATTAGTCTCATACTCAAGTCTGATATCACACATTTCTAATAATTAGTCTCCCCTCCTGCCCCCGACTTGAGCTTGAGCTGTGTATTTTCTCGTGATATTTTCACACCGGTACTCAAACCCACGCTATGCTGATCAGAAACACAAGAGCTTGAGTCAGTGCGCTAAACCGCTCGGCCACAACACGCCCGCTTTCCAGAACCTTCTTCGCTGTCGTAGATATTTCCAATCTCAAACTTTGAGGACTGTTTTCTACGATTCTTACTAACTGTCTAAGGGTATAATATTAACTTTTTGTTTTGATAACTCGGCTACTGTTCCATAGCAAGCAACTAACGCACAGATTAACAATGAAGGCACCTTAACAACACACAAATGATTCAAGGAATTTTCTTTTTGTGTGGTGGAAGCTTATGTGCGTGGACCTGTGTAAGGACCAATATTAATGCATTTTCCTACTGACTGACTAAACAATATCATCCACTGTGGTTTTGAATAAGGGAACGAGAGAGTGGCAATGAGGTCTTAAATGGTCGTTTAAAACCGGCAGGGTCGTGGCCGTGCTATTAAAGGACGAGGGCCTTTATCACGGGGCCACGACCCGGCAAGGTTTCAAACGGCCTAGAAGAACTATTCCTCAGGCCAAGTTGAAACACCCCTCACTGTGTTTATGTCACACATTTCAACACGGCCACGTGATCTCCTCTTGACCAATCAGAATGGATTTAAACAGTCCCGGGTATTTATGAACAATAGGTAAACTAATGCCAGCCTGCACTATGATATGTGGTGAATGCATACTGCACAGCACACTGTCAACCCTCCTACTGTCTGACCAGTCAATATCGTCCACTGTGATTTTGAAAAATAGATGCAGTTTGCCAGCCTGCAATATGATACATGTATCATGTAATGAAGGCATATAGACAGTACACACATGTACACAGTCAGTTCTGTGTACAGTTGTGGCACTCTACCAAACCATTGCAGTTGAATGGTTTTCATCTGGTCGACTTGATGGAAAATGTCACCAAGAGTAGGAGGGTTGTGTTGGGGAGCAATAACCATTGTGGGTGGAAGCAGCTATTGTCTGTAATTTTGTTTAAACCCTGTGGTTAGAGTCATACTGTGTACTAACTAAATCAGAGCTGTTTTGTGTTTCAGATATTCTGGCTGATTGCAAGATCCATTTTTTGCTTTATTAACTAAAATCAAACATTAATTTCCCCTTTTTTTGCAGAGTTTAAAATAAGCCAAAGATGCATTTTTAATGCCACAAACTAACATCTCTTGATTCCATTTTCAAGCTGAGGCCGCGTCCGAGTTGGCGGCTACAGCTACGGCTACGACTGGTGCTAAGGATGTCCTTTACTTCAACGCATGATGAGGCAGATATCTAGCCGTAGCCGGAGCTGTCGATTCGGACACGGCCCTTCAAATAAATCTGATCAGAACATTTTCAGGGAGAGTACGTCAGGTTTTTGGCTCTGCTTCTGACTTACTGAAGATGGCCAGGGGTCAAGTTCACACCGCCGATTAACAGTTTGTTGTGCTTACTGACGCCGGAACAAATTTGCTTGAGTATAAACTCATAACCCACATGGGCCTAATTTCATTGAGCTGCCTAAGCACAAAAAGTAGCTAGGCACAACAAAATCATGCTTAATACCAGAATAAGGTTACCAGCCAAAATACAATGTCATTACAAGTACCATTTGTGACTGGTATCCTGTTATTTTTTTTTGCTTAGAAGAAAAATGTTAAGCACCATTATCTGCTTTAGCAGATTTGACAAAGCTGTCACGCACAATAAAGTGCGTATCACAAAAGAATTTTGATTAGCATAAACAGGTTACCAGCCGAAATGATGTGTGATGTATACTGTGAGTGTCTGGTTCCCTGATTAATTTTGCTTAGCAGAAAAAAACTTAACTATTCTGTAAAAATTCAATGAAATTACGCCCAGGGGAAATACCTCACAAAATAGCGGAGTCACCATCAAGATTCTCTCTTTTGCATCCATAGCAACGGCTTGGCCTTGGCGGATCTCCCATCAATCCATCCCATATATGGTGAGATCCCTGACCGGTCCGCGCCATCCGTCGCATCGTCATACCGGAGTTACCCGACCTACGCTAACACCGAGGGGCTGTACGGAAACCCAAATCGTACTTACAGGAACGAGAAAGCGGAACTCGAAAGAGATCTTAACGCGATATTTTCATAACATAGGTTTGTGGAGACCGTAGTCTTGTGATGAACCTTTTATCATGGTGTAGATATGTTGAGTTTCTCTCCCATTCAAATGAGTTTAAACCATACCGAGGCTGAGAGGACAGAATAGGCTGGTCCCTGTTGTCATTGAGAAACCTGTGTATGATTGCTCTTGTGTAATTTGGGAACATGACCAAGATAGCTGCATCATAGGCCGTTTTAGAAACCTTGGCTTACATGTAGGCACCGCCATCCACTCGTTGAAGACCCTTTATGAAAGTGTACGTTTGTAAAATGACTGACAGCGCCCAGCTGGAGCCAATTGGCACTGTCATTGTCTGCTTGAAGAATCGTACTAAAAGTGACGTTTGTAAAATGACTGACAGCGACCAAGCTGGAGCCAATTGGCACGACCTGAGTCTCTGTTTGTCGCTGGCTTGATTTTTTGAATCGTACTAAAAGTGTACGTTTGTAAAATGACTGACAGCGACCCAAGCTGGAGCCAATTGGCACTGTCGTTTGTCTGCTTGAAGAATCGTACTAAAAGTGTACGTTTGTAAAATGACTGACAGGCCCAGCTGGAGCCAATTGGCACCGTTATTCGTCTGCTTGAAGAATCGCACTCAAAGTGTACGTTTGTAAATGACTGAAAGAGCCAGAGTCAACATGGTCAAAGCCGTGGTTTTCAAAAAGGTCATAATAAAGGTTTACGATTACTGCACGTAGAACCCCAGTGTTTCCCCTCTGTGTATATACTAATTGAGCCTTCTGGTGTCTGGCAGTGATCATGTGGATGTTGTGTCAATGTGTGGAACCCCTCTATTAATATGTAAGCTGCATTCTTTTTCTAGACTTGGTTCCAAGGCACTCCTATGTTTAATTAGTCATGCTCCATCACCATGAAAAAAAAGAATCGACTGACAAGAGGGCGCTTTCGTCCTCAAACCGTAGCGCCCCGCAAACCACCGGGTGAAGACAGCGCCCTCTTTCAGAGATTTTGTTCTCTCACTCTCTCTGAAATGTATCCTAATTTAGCAAGAGGAATAACTTGGAACCAAAACGCTATTCTTTCTTGTTCTTCTTTCGTTTTTGTTTTGTTTTTCTCCTGCAAAGCTCGATCTCAGGTTGTCATGTAATAACCGTCCTTTATCCCTCAGCTTTCTTCACCCTCGTAGATCTTTAATGCGACTTCACTGATTGCTTCCATTGTTTTTTTGTGTGGAGTAATTGATAGTTTTCTTTGCATGCTATTAACACTATGGAAATCTTTGTCTTGAAAATGGAGAGAAAGTCCTCTTTTCTCCATGAAATTGTAACTTCCCCCTTTCACCTTGTTTTCACTGAGTTCTCTTCTAACTAGTCAGAACCTAAGTCATGTATGTAAGTGTTTTATGTTGTTTTCACTGTGCTGTAGTGCTGAAAACAGCCCAAAAAGGCTAGCGTGATGAAATTTAATGGACGCCAGTCAATGATCTGGAAACTATCTTTTTTTTCAAGGTGATTTAAAGGGAACTGCAATTCCCTTAAATTAAGAGAAATCATTGAGTTTCAGCATTCACTTCGATTTCACAGCAGTTTCACAGCCAAGACTTTCATTGACATTGTGCTATCGTCATGTAAATAGCGCCCTCTGTTGATGGAATATCTAAGTGCAAAGTGCGTGTGAAACAAACCAGGTAACGTCTTTGATTAAGGACTACTCGTGATATAATGCCATTCAAATGAGCTGGACTCTACTGTACACAATCTGGCTGTTCAGCGTTGTTGATGTTCGGTTGTTGACTAATAACTGTCTTTATAAAATCTCACATGTGTTGTGTTTTGTTTTGCTTTTTTCTTCTCCTGGTCCAGCAATGAGGACTATGGGTATGAATGGTTTTCGAAATCCCGACCTCCTGTTGCACTGTACGTTTCCCTTTTTATTTTACTAAAAAAAAAAAGTACCACACCATCTACTTTACTAAAACTTCAACCCCCCCCCCCCACAAGCTTCATCCCGTCAAAAGATCATTCATTCATTCATTCATTCATCCTGTGACCGACGTGCTGGTCGTTGGGGTGCGATGATGGATGCATCGCCGACAGGAATCGCCACAACTCTCTGTCCTCTGTCATACGTACGAGGGTGGCAATGTTTCGGCCTGTCCAGTCTCGAATGTTGTCGGACCAGGGCTTCCTTCGTCCGGCCTCTCCGTTGCTTGCCCTTGACTGTTCCTTGGAGAATGGTTTTAGGACAGGGAGCCTTTATGGGACATGTGACCGTACCAGGCGAGCTTGCGGCATTTCACACTATTACAAGAAGTGGTTCGTGACTGCCTGCGTACGCGTTGATTTGCTGCCTGACAAAGTCATTTGTTTTGTGCTCTTTGTATGAGATGCACGGATCTTTCTGCAGCTCTCATGCTTTGACGCCTGAATTCTTTGCTACATATCGACTATGTGTTCAGCTCTCACTATCACATAGAACATTCATTGACTAAAAATGATTTTACAATTTAAGTGATGTGGTCTTCAGAACTGGTGACGCCTTGGTCTCGATCTTTGAAGCTTTTAGTTTAAAACAACATTTATTGAAAAGAAGTGAGGGGCAGTCCAAAGGTTTAAAAAAATTCACAGTCGTTCAGAGAGTATGGTGGGGGGGGGGGGGGGGGTCAGAGACCATGTACGACTTTGAAAGTTGTGTAAAATGTTGATATTTACACAATGTGCATAAGTTTTGAAGGACAAATTGTGTACTACCTTGGCGGGGAGGGCGGAGTGTCCTCAAAAGCATCGCTCTGAAAACATTTTCGACGATCCCTAAAAGAGAAATCAAGTTCTTCGTGAAATGGGTCTCGGGACTGGTTCTGTGTCTCGGTCTCGGTCTGTGCTTTGTGTCTAAAAAGGCTTTATGCCATACCAGGGCCCAATTTCATAGAGCTGCTTAAGCACATAAAAGTAGCTAAGCACAAAAAAATTATGCTTACCAGAATAAGGTTACCAGCTAAACTACCATATCACATGTACAATTTGTAACTGGTATCCTGCTCATTTCTGCTTAAGCAGGCATATTTTGTTAAGCAATATTGTTAAGCACAAGACTTGCGCAGTCTGTATGCTGTCCTTCTCTGTTTGTGATGTCAATTTTCATTTACTCTCTTTCATTGTTTCCGCTTACCCATGTGATCTCTATTCACATCTTTGCATGCCTCATTATTAAACCCATCCTAACTGGCTTCACTCACTTTCTCTGTATGCATGTTGCTCATTTAACCACATACATACACCCTTAGTGATTTACTAGATCCTTCCTCACTCTCACAAAATCTAACACCATAAGGTAACTCAACACCCAAACTGTTGGACTCTGGTTATGGTGATATGCCTGATCACATGAGTATTTACTAGGATTCCTTCCTCACTCTAACAAAATCCAACACCATATGGTAACTCAACACCCAAACTGTTGGACTCTGGTTATGGTGATATGCCTGATCCCATGAGTGATTTACTAGGATCCTTCCTCATCTAACAAAATCCAACACCATATGGTAACTCAACACGCAAACTGTTGGACTCTGATTATGGTGGTATGCCTGATCCCATGTAAAGCATGATCAGTTTCCAAGTGCAGTCCTCAGTCCAACAAAATCAAACAAACCATGTGTTGGATTGTGTTGGGTCAGGGTCGGTTGGGGTAATATCACTTTACTTAGGCCTATTATTCCTATTACTGCCTTAGCTTTTTCACTTAGGCATGTTATTTAATTTTTAGCTAGATAAAAGTTTCATATTCATCAAATTTCATCTATGACACATGTCAGAAGTTTTGCATACCAGCAACGGGTTACCAGCTAAAATATCGTGATATGTTCATTCATTGCTTTGGGGTAACTGCCTGCTTAGCAGATTTGGTTCCTTGGCATTATTGTCTTCTCAGATTCATACTATAAGCAAATTTTGTTTTTCTTAGTAAAGATTATAGCATAACAGCTACATTAAAGTCAATTCATTTGGTTTTTTTGTAGACTTGTATCAAGTCTAACCCTGATGTGCTTGGTCCACCCCAAAGAACTTCAATAGCTTTTGTAAGGTGGGCCACAGTGGTGCATAATAACTGCTACGTTAGACTAGCCTGACAGACTAAAAGTAGGTACTTTAGTTACAAGTATGTTGGTTTGGTTTTTAGTTGACTTGTATCAAGTCTAACCCCAATGTGCTTGGTCCAACCCAAAGAACTTCAGTGGCTTTTGTAAGGTGGGCCACTGGTGCATGATAACTGCTACTGTAGACTAGCCTGACAGACTAAAAGTAGTACTTTAATAGTTACAAGCATGTTGGTTTGGTTTTTACTAGACTTGTATCAAGCCTAACCCGGATGTGCTTGGTCCACCGCTAAAGAACTTCAATAGCTTTTGTAAGGTGGGCCACTGTGATAGTCTAGTCTGACAGTGTGATAGATCTAGATGAGGTAGGAAGTCAGATTTGAATCAAGTCTAATTTAAATTTAAATAGTTGATATCCTAGGTAAATAGTTTTAATCTCATCTTCGCAACACTAGGTCAAAGTTCACTCAGATTTCATGTGAAGGATTTTGTCTTAAACTGGAAACAATGTAACGTTTGAAGGGGGTGTGTTGTTTTGATCAAAGCAGGCCTGTGGCTGTACATGGAATTATAAACTCTCACCAAGTTACTGCACGCACGTGCGCGCTTTTCTATAGATTTGATACGGAGGGATCGGGCATGTTGGTGAAGTGACTGGGTGAAGTTCATAAATTTGTGCAGCCACAGGCCTGCTTTGATCTTGTCTTTGATGTAGTCACGAACACATGTAGTCACGAAAACATAACCGCTCTCTAAACTGCTATCACCCCACTAACCACTCGCCACCAGAGCGCGCTGTCATTTCCATAAAAGCTATCACTCCTCAAACCGCTAGCCCTATCACAGCTGGTGTGATAGCGGTTACGGGAATGATAGCGCCCTCTAGTGGCGAGTAGTTATTTGGGCGATAGCAGTTAGGTTTTTGTGACTACACAACTGGAGCATCTTGGAACCAAGACTAGCTTTGATCATGACGACACAGCCCCTTTAACTTCTTGAAGGCTTCATGTTTTGACACGTCCCACGTTTGCTTTTCTCCCCCTCTCAGTCAACTTCAGGAGTCGGACTCAAGGACCCCCTCGGAGATCCATCTTCAAGAACTTCAGATGCGTAAGTTGGGCCACTACGATTACGAAGGTAGCCATTACGGCGGGAGCCAATTTGACGGGAGTCGGTGCTGAAACCCATGGGCCTTAGTTTCTTGCTGTGTGAAACTCACTTGTGCCATAGTTAGTTTTTATGAAAGTGACTATAGTTTTTTAACAAACTTTTTGTAACAGGTGTTGTATAAAGTTTAGGGTTGAACAAAGAAAAATTTTGAGCAGAACCATTCGCATCCCCTTGAGGTGGTCCCCTGGCTGCCACTTCCCGGTAAGGGTAAACTTTCCCTGACATGACAGTTAACAGTTGTATGGCTTCTGACTGGCACCCTGGTACAAAGATATTGACAAAATAGGGAGACCGCCAACATAGGCCTAGATAGCTCAGTTGGTATAAGCCATTTTGTGATATGGCGGATTAAATACTATGACACTATTAGTTTGGGGTAAATGTGTCTGTGTACACCCAAACCAAACAGTGCACTCCTACAGTGTCCGCTATAAAGGCTAATTGCGCCGGCACGTTAATCCGGAGGCTGTTGGTTCAAATCCATCTTTAGTCAAATTGTCTTTGTTCAACCCCCCAAACTGTTTAAAATATACCCAGTCAGTTTCCATTGTGGTTTATTACTTGATAGTTTTTATAGAAGTAACTCTGTTTTATAGATGTGGGCATGCCACATTTTAGCTGATCACCAGATTTCCAAAATATTTTCTTTAATAATTGGCCGAAGTCAAATTGGTGGCTTCGGCTATGACTGCGGCTGTTGCTAAGGGTGTTGCCATGGGCATCTATGCTTCAACACTTGTTCATGCCACAGTCACAAATAGAAAAACTGGAAAACACCATTCTCAGGAATGTTCTCATTGGGAAAATCTCATCTCCTGACTATTGTCTAGAACCAAACCAGCTTTAGGAAGTTCGCAAAGGTGTGCCTTGACTTCATGTAGATATATTCCACAAATAAATACTTTTTTTTTTGGAGTGATAAATTTATACCCTTGCGGTGTGGCTAGGGATTTGTGGCGCCCGGAGGGCAAGGTTAGAGGATGGTGCAGCGTCACTCAGTTTGTCCTTGAAAATTTTAGTAAGAACCATAGGCGTAAATATTAGTTGCAACCCTGGGGGATACTTCATTTCATGGTGGCTATCATCCTCGTAAAAGAAACCAACTAATTTATAAAAACAACAAGAACCTTGGTTGTTGTTGACACTTCCTTAGGTGGCACCCAAGGCACAAACCCTCCTTGCCCACCCTCCTAGCTACACCACTATTGCCTCTCTAAGATGAAATCAATCAGATTTCTTCAAGGGGTACAAATGAATCTTCAAAATTTACCTCAAACTTTAGAAGACAGATGTTGAGTGCTTCCATTAAAACTAACAGGTTGTGCTCCAAGACGGTGGACGTGACTATTGGCCTCTAAAAGTTACTTATGTTTGTATATATTATTGACCTATTCATGTCAAATTTTGAACAAAATGGTGGATTTCAATATCAAGAATCAATATTTTGCTTTATTCCAAATATTTGTCAGCGTAAGAAAATTCAACTGTAGAGAAACATTTGCATTCTCGAGTAAACTCGTTCCAATTCATGTTTCAATCCTGCCAGATTTAGGAAATATAACCGAAGGGATATGGGTTCATTCCAATCCTCTAGTTATCAAGAAACATATCATAAAGGGATGGCACATCATTGGTTACTGGAAGAGTACATTCATTCCAATCCTCCAGTTTTCAAGAAACATATCATAAAGGGATAGTACATCATTGGTTATTGGAAGAGTACATTCATTCCAATCCTCTAGTTTTCAAGAAACATATCATAAAGGGATGGTACATCATTGGTTATCGGAAGAGTACATTCATTCCAATCCTCTAGTTTTCAAGAAACATATCATAAAGGGATGGTACATCATTGGTTATTGGAAGAGTACATTCATTCCGATCCTCTAGTTTTCAAGAAACATCATAAAGGGATGGTACATCATTGGTTACTGAAAGAGTACATTCATTCCAATCCTCCAGTTTTCAAGAAACATATAAAGGGATAGTACATCATTGGTTATCGGAAGAGTACATTCATTCCAATCCTCTAGTTTTCAAGAAACATATCATAAAGGGATGGTACATCATTGGTTATCGGAAGAGTACATTCATTCCAATCCTCTAGTTTTCAAGAAACATATAAAGGGATAGTACATCATTGGATATCGGAAGAGTACATTCATTCCAATCCTCTAGTTTTCAAGAAACATATCATAAAGGGATGGTACATCATTGGTTATTGGAAGAGTACACTCATTCCAATCCTCTAGTTTTCAAGAAACATATTATAAAGGGATGGTACATCATAGGTTATTGGAAGAGTACATTCATTCCAATCCTCTAGTTTTCAAGAAACATAAAGGGATGGTACATCATTGGTTATTGGAAGAGTACATTCATTCCAATCCTCTAGTTTTCAAGAAACATCATAAAGGGATGGTACATCATTGGTTATCGGAAGAGTACATTCATTCCAATCTTCTAGTTTTCAAGAAACATCATAAAGGGATGGTACATCATTGGTTACTGAAAGAGTACATTCATTCCAATCCTCAGTTTTCAAGAAACATATCATAAAGGGATAGTACATCATTGGTTATCGGAAGAGTACATTCATTCCAATCCTCTAGTTTTCAAGAAACATATCATACAGGGATGGTACATCATTGGTTATCGGAAGAGTACATTCATTCCAATCCTCTAGTTTTCAAGAAACATATCATAAAGGGATAGTACATCATTGGTTATCGGAAGAGTACATTCATTCCAATCTTCTAGTTTTCAAGAAACATCATAAAGGGATAGTACATCATTGGTTATCGGAAGAGTACATTCATTCCAATCTTCTAGTTTTCAAGAAACATATCATAAAGGGATGGTACATATTTGGTTATTTGAAGAGAACATGCCTGCCAGTCTCTAGTTTGTTTTCAAGTTGATAACATTTTTTTGTGATTACCAAAAACGTTACCGTCATTTTAATCCGGTGCATGTATATATACAATTGGATTGTATTCCTTGGGACTTACAGATATTTTTAAATATTAAAACTAATAATCTGGCACATGATTTGTAAATAACTAATTTTTATGCCGCTAGTTTTTAAGCACAGATGTATAATTTTGCTGCGAGTAGTACGTTTCAGTCTAGAGACTTTGTACATAAATCTTTTTTTAAATCTGTAACTTTTTAATCAGAAACCGAGGAAACTTTTGTTATGAAATCTTCAGCATTTTTTTATTAGTGTCATTTATTTATTAATTTTTGTTTGCTTTTGAGGGCCACCGTTTATTCAGAAAAATTCACCGAACAGTTTGCTTTTTTAGAGATGAACCTCTCGGAGTTAGAACAATTGTTACCAATCAACTGTCACCAGGGGCACGTTGCCACCTACTCCTGGGGCTGAAACAGGGTTACCTGCCCCTTAACAGTCCGTAAGGATGTCGACAATGGGTATCATCCACTAGGAGCCTGGCTGGTAGAGCAGAATGCACTACAATGCACTCCCTTCCCATTTTTTTTTACGAAGCAATTATGGTGAAGTGCCTTGCTCAAGGGCACAAGTGTCTTGACCGGGATTCAAACCCACACTCTGCTGCTGACAACACCAGAGATAAACGCTCGATGCCAAAACTGGGCACTTCTTTACAAAAACTCAAAACTGGGTTTATTTGCGCATCACATAGATGAGAACAAGAGCTTTCAAATAAACAGTTAGAACAGTTGTTAGCAGAGATTATTGTTGTACTATCAGTGAAACTGAATTACTTTTGTTTTGTTTTTATGGTAGATTTTCTTGGATTCCTTTTTTAATAGGGCTACATGTAATTTATGTGTTTTTAAATTAGTACAGTACTTGTTTATTTATGCTTTTCAAAAAGTTCGCAAAACCAAAAGTTTTTTAAATTTGAGCAAAAGTACTAAGGGATGTTTACATGCCCAGTCAAGTGGCCAGCTTCACAAACTTGTATTCTGTCATTATTCATTCCCACAAAATGACCAGTAATTATGATTACAGATAAATTTGATATAATTTTTGTAATTAATAAAACTTTTGATGGTTAAAAGAAAATTGAGCGTGGTGGACATTTATTTTGAACGTTAACCTTAACACCTTGTATTCTGGAGGGAGCATCGGAAGACCAGGTAAGTAAGGCCTCGTCCAAACCAAGGGACTTTGGCTACGGCTAATGGCTTCAACCTCAGCATTGAAGAATATGCCTATTCATAAGCCGTTAGTTTGGAGTCAGCCATGGTACTGAGACACTTGTCTCGTTTTTGTCAAAATTCCGTGGATGCAGCCAGGGGAAGTCTAAAGGTTATCATTTTATGTTGATGATATTAACAGGGAAAAGTCAAGATCATTCCTGTGATTTTGATGTTCTGAGTTTTTTATCGTGTACATAAATCCAGAAACATCTATTCCAATGGATGTTCTTTGGAATAGATGTTGGAATAGATGTTTCTGGATTTAAGTACAATATATTGTTTCCCAAGCCATCTGAAACCAAACCAAACCCTGTCCCAACCCACCCCACCCCACTCTATCACTATCCAAGACACCTTATCACAACCCAAGCCACCCTATTGCAACCCAAGCCACCCTATCGCAACCCAAGCCACCCATCACAACCCAAGCCACCCTATTGCAACCCAAGCCACCCTCTCGCAACCCAAGCCACCCTATCACAACCCAAGCCACCCTATTGCAACCAAGCCACCCTATTGCAACCCAAGCCACCCTATCGCAACCCAAGCCACCCATCACAACCCAAGCCACCCTATCGCAACCCAAGCCACCCTATCGCAACCCAAGCCACCCTATTGCAACCCAAGCCACCCTTCCGTAACCCAAGCCACCCTATCGCAACCCAAGCCACCCTATTGCAACCCAAGCCACCCTTCCGTAACCCAAGCCACCCTATCACAACCCAAGCCACCCTATCACAACCAAAGCCACCCTATTGCAAACCCAAGCCACCCTATTGCATATTCCAAGCCACCCTGTCCGACCCACCCCACACCCACTCTTATCACAATCCAAGCCACCCTATTGCAACCCAAGCCACCCTATCACAACCCAAGCCACCCTATCCCAAGCCAACCCGACCAAACACAAAGAAGTGGCTCATGCAGAAGACGTTTGCAATAATGTACTAAATTTTAATCACATTTAAAATCAGCTCTAGCAGAAACAAACTATAAGTGTAGACATCTAACACTGTGAACCTTTGGCTTAATACATGTACTATTTAACACTATCTTTGATCTTTTTTTCACATCACAATGAAAACAGTGGACTGATACTGCATTGTAAACATGGCTACAAAGCACGACATTAAAAGCTGTAACATCAGAAGCATATTTTTTGTTAAGGTTTTTTTTATGAGATATCTCAACTCACAAGGCCAGACGGCTACTTCAAGGTGAGGACTACACTTTACTGGTTGGGGCAGTAGACCGGAATCAACTGTCACCAGGGGCACGTTGCCACCTACTCCTGGGGCTGAAACAGGGTTACCCGCCCCTTAACAGTCCGTAAGGATGTCGACAATGGGTATCATCCACTAGGAGCCTGGCTGGTAGAGCAGAATGCACTACAATGCACTCCCTTCCCATTTTTTTTACGAAGCAATTATGGTGAAGTGCCTTGCTCAAGGGCACAAGTGTCTTGACCGGGATTCGAACCCACACTCTGCGGCTGACAACACCAGAGATAAACGCTCGATGCCAAAACCGGGCACTTCTTTACAAAAACTAAAACTGGGTTTATTTGTGCATCACATAGATGAGAACAAGAGCTTTCAAATAAACACCAAATAATGATAAATAATGTACATTTATAATGCGCCATGTCTGTCTGTCCTGGCGTTGAGTTGTCAAATCTGGTGGAGCTTGCTGACGAAGCAACCATAGTACAACACCTTGAAAGGAATACAAGGTGAGGTGGCACATATTGCTGCCGGATTATGCTAGAAACACCGGGCAAGCCCCTTCCCTTTATGATAAGAGTACTTGGTTCTTGTAAGTGAAATACACAACACACTACGGCTTTTTGTCCCATCTGAAGGACGAAGCAATTTAATGTTAAGTGCCTTGCTTAAAGGTGCTGCATACATTTGGTAATTGGAGCCTACTGATTGTGTTAATCATATTATATTATAAATGTAGGTACATACAATAAAAACTAACCTGTGAAAATTTCACTTCAAAAGGTGGTCACGTTTTTGAGATATCACCGAAAAACCGAAGCGAATATTTCCATGCAGGAAGATTATTCCCCATAGGAATACACAGTCTGAGATTCAAATTTGGGGAATAAAAAGCGATATATTTTCCATAACCGTAGTACTTCGAAGTTAAGAGTTTCTCAAAATGCATAATACTCCTCAACGCTGCTGTACTTCTTACCAAGTAAGTTTTTATTGCCATTCATTTTCAGAGTCATTACCAAACGTGTACAGAAGTGTCAAGACGGTGACTCGAAACCCACACTCTCTGCTCGTCTGAAACACCAGAGCTTGAGTGCGGTACTCCCTACTGCTCAGCCACGACACCCCCAGAGAAGCCTATCAAGTAAGTATTTCTCAACATATAAGACATCATATAACATTGATATTACAGTTGTCTTCAAATTTTAACCCTCCTACTGTCAGTGACTCTTGGCAACATTTTCCAGTGAGTTGACCAACCATTTGAAACCATTCGACTGCCAAGGTTGTGTACGGTGGCACAACTGTGCACAGAACTAAATGTGTACTGTGTACATGCATTCCCTCTTGGTATCATATTGCAGGCTGGCATAGTTTATCTATCATTCAAAACCACAGTGAATGGTATTGAATGGTCAGACAGCAAGAGGGTTAAGGCAGGATATACTTTTGGTAGTTGTCAAAGACCAGTATCTTCACTTGGTGTATCCCAACATTGTGCATAAAATAACAAACCTGTGAAAATTTGGGCTCATTCGGACATCGAAGTTGCAAGAAAATAATGAAAGAAAAAACACCCTTGTTGAATAGAATTGTGTGCTTTCAAATACCTGTGAAAGACTTCATGCCCGAAGCCTTTCTCAGATTCAAATATTTCAGAGAGAAATTACCTCTTTCTCAAAAACTACATAACTTCAGAGGGAGTCGCTTCTCACGGTGTTTTATACTCTCAGCAGCTCTTGGGTGCTCCTTACCAAGTAAGTTTTTATGATAATGTATTTCTTGAGTAATTACCAAAAGTATCCACTGCCCTTAATGCCATTTTACTATTTCTGAGATGTACCCGATTCTGGCATGGGGCTCACATATTGTAGCTGAAAGTTATGTACATGTACACCATTGGTTCATCCCAGGGCCCAATTCCACATACCTGTTAAGCAGACAAATTTGTGCTTAGCAAATTTCTTTGCACTAAGCAAGAAATGAGTGGGGTACCAGTCACAGCAATGGGGACTGTACGGTATTTTGGCTGGTAACCTGTTATTGCTAAGCAAGAGTTTCTGTGCTTAGCAAGGCTTTGTGCTTGTAGGCTTTATAAAATTGGGTCCAGGGGTGGGAGTCAATGCCGACAAGGAAGTCTGAAAGTTGGACCCAGATCTTGGGAGGTGCACTGAAATGATGGAATACATTTTTGATAACCCTTAGAGTTACAGAAATCAAGGAAACGGTATCCTAAGTGCTAGAGAAGTAGATCAAAGAGCATGACTTTGTTTTATCAAAAGATTATTACATTTTATTTGACCAGGACGTCAGATAAATTAGATAAAAAATCAAAATATTTTCATCCCCTGGTGCATCCTGTCCCACCCAAATTACAAAAACATTCAAACAACTTGTGAAAATGTCAACAGCTTTAATGGTCAAGTGTTTTTTTTCCTTTGATTTTCAGGAAAATGGGAGACGTTGGAACATAGGTGCAGCAGATTGCCGGGAAACGTGCGCATCTCAGACTACAAGTACAATGGAAATTTACCTGGTAAGTGTGCTGTCACCGGGGCCCGGTTTCATAAAGCCTGTAAGCACAACAAAATGCTAAGCGCAGAAACTGGCTACCAGCCAACATTCCATAAAGTTTACATTGTTGTGACTGGTACCCAACTCAGTTTGTGCTAAGCAAAGAAATGTGTTGAGCACTATTTTCTGCTAAACAGCTTTGGCCCAATTTGTTAAAGCCTCTGTAAGCACGAAAAAACTTGCTGAGAACAGAAATTCTTACTTAGCAAAAAAAAAGGGTTACCGGTCAAAATACCAATCAAGTACTATTCTGCGACTGGTACCCCACTCATTTCTTGCTTAACATAATTTTCTGCTTAACAACTTTATGAAATTGGGCTCCGGAGTTTCAACGTCTCTCATTGGTGCGATTAAACTAATTCATAAAAAGGAATTTTTAATGATAAAAAATTATTTCAAAAGTTAGTACTAATATTCAGGGCCCAAAATTCACATTGGACCACAGGCCCCCAGTAGTTTTTGTGGCAGGCCAGTAAACTCATGACCGGACAAGTCTGGCGGTCTTGTGTTTTTCGATTGAAAAATAAAAAACCTCACTATGTGTAATATGGTGTTCAAATAGTGGCTTGGAGTATGATAAAATAGCTTTCAATTCTATTCTCTGAAGTATACTTAAACCATAAAGACAAATGACACAAATCTTTTCTTACATACAAGTCATAGTTTAAATATGAAAAAAGCAATTTTTTTTCTTATTTTGATTCTGGTCTTCTAAAAACAATTCTGATCCAGTAAACATTGTAAATTGTTTGGCATTTCATTCATTTTCCGATGATAATTTTTATTTGTGGATTGTTATTTAATTTTTCAAATTTATACGCATTTAAACAACATTATAGCACTGAGCCGACAAAATTACCTTTGACCTAGAAAGCATGTCAAATAAAAATTTACATCATTTGTGTTTAAAGTAATGAATCAATGTAGACCTAGGCCTCTTTAAAAACCAGAGCTTGGGCTTCGGCTTCGGCTTGGGCTCCCGTCATCATTTTTTGGGGCAGTGTACATGTACATTTTGCACGGAGTTTCCATATCAAGTGGAGCTTAATGCTGGAGTTCGAGCCAAGGTTTTGAAAAAGCACCAAGTAGATTTAAATTTAGTTCTCGGAAAACACCCTGTTGGTTTTGAAAGAAAATTTCTCAAGCCTCAAGTTTTATGTGTACCTCCTATTGACCGGATTCACCTGACACATTCATCACAATAATCCGAGTTGTGCCACTTTTGGGAAGTAAAAGTCCCAGAGTGTAGTGGGAATTTATAGGTGACGCGTCATTTACCAGAGCTGCCAACAATTGCATCTTGCAACATTCAGGCAGATATTTAGAATTACATTCAACATAATAGGAACAAAGTTTCCATAATCAGGGAGATTTTTCAAACTTGTTCATCAGAACATGGAAAGATTGGTTTATTTTCAGGGAACTTTCTGCCCAATCTGGGAGAGTTAGCAGCTCTGAGTTTTCATGCTTACCATAAATTGAACATGCCGTTTAACTTCCTAAATGGCAAGCATGGCAGACAGTAAAAGTGTGTGATGTTAGTGCAAGGGGGTCAATAAATTTTAAAAGAAGATAACGATCTTGGTATCTCCCTTTTTTCAATTTTTCTTATCACTGGCTCATTTTTGCTTTTTGGTCCTGGTGATTCTTAAAGACCTCCGCAGAGCGATGATCTTCTCTTTAGGCGACTTCTTGACATGTCCGCCGGGTGAGCTAGACTTGGGGCTCTGTTTTCTGGCGGCTGGGCTGGGGGACTTCTTCTTCCCTACTTTGGGGCTCGGGGTTTGAAAGGTGGATGTATTGGGTTTTTTCCCGGTGGCCTGGCGGTGTTTAGGGCTGGGGGTTTTGAGGACTGATTGGGTAGGCTGTTTGGATCCATCAAAAGGAATTCCCGGACTCTCTTGCAGTTGTCTTTGGTAGTCTTTGGAAGCTGGATACGAAAAGAAATGAAAAATTTTAGTATAAAGTTTATATATATTCTGTTTTAGGGAGTAATTCAGAAGTCAGGCACATTCTAGGCACAAAAGAATGTTCTTGTGGCACACGCCCTTCAATCCATTGGACAGCCAGAATTTCTGCTGGACTGCATCATTGTACTGCAGTAGAGGAGCAATCCTCACGAGTATTCGCATTATTAATTTAAACATTCCGACGGTTCAACATAACGTTCCATGTGCACACGCTGGACTACTAATCGACTGTTTCTGCCTGTCCACTTTGAGGGCTCTATTATTTAAAGTGCTAATATTCTTACAGAATGGCCGAGTGGTCTGGTGAATTCTGGAGTTGGTTTGGAATCCCAGTCGTACACTTGTTCCTTGAGCAAGGCACTTACCATAAATTGCTTCCCTTAAATGTGAATGGGATGGTACTATGTTGCATCACCCCCCTTATCACAGCATGTGATATTAAGCTAAATTTTTCCTGACAGTTGCCCGGGTTTTTTATTTACTAATCGTTGATTTGATTTTATTGTGAGGTTTTTCATGTTGTGTGCATTTTTTATTGTAAAGCGCATTGATCTTTTTGGAAACTGCGCTTGATAAATCTTTTAATAATAATAATAATAAATGTAAACAGCTCGAGGTTTTTTCGTCCTCAGGTAGTTGCTCTGCCACTGCCTTTAATAACCACTTCACATCGGTATTCCGAAAAATTTACTAGCATAATTTCTTGTATCCTCCGTCCCTCTTTGTACAGGTGAAACAAAGTGTAGATATCCACATCAGCCATTCGACTGACAGCCACAAAACTGAGGGTGCTCCAAAGTTATTTTGGCGTTAAAAAACAAGCCGCCGGAGGCCAGTACAGAAAAAAAATCGGACTGTCTACACGTCATCCCGTGTAAAGTGGTTAGTAGTAAAATCTAGCTTGATGGGTGAGGGGGGGGTGGATCGGGATGATGTGACTAGAGGAGGGGGGAAAATACTGAAAGTTGAATAATTTAGACTTACCGTGTGCTTTGTTGAGTCCTAGGGCGATCTTGACTCGTTTCTTGGGCGTGGCCTGGTCCGAGTCCACATCGTCAGACAGCAGAATCTGTGTGATGAGAAAAACACCCCGCCCCAAGAACATCAATGTCCGAAATCAAAATGTACACAGCATCCACTAATGTATGGTCATAAAAATGTGGTTGAAATGGTTTGCTGTGATGAGTGTTTGAAGTTCATCTCAATATTCTTAAAGGTTTTGTTTCGGTACATTTGCAGAACAGTTAATGGCCGAGATTCAAGTGTGCGATTTTTTATCCTGGTATAAAAATTCGCCCAAGAGCTAGTCTAAAGAGGCTTACAGCAGAGGCACTCAGAAGCAGCCATGCTTGTCCATGTGTGCGTTGCTTGCTTGGTTTGCTTACATTGTTACCCACTATTAGTCACGTTCTCCAGTTGCCGATTGTAAGTTCTACCAGGTCCAACTCATAATAGACACAATAATTTGGAAGGCTGATCGACCTTATTTGCAGCTAAGAAGCTGAACTGCAAAGGATGCGGCTACAACATGATCGAGACCCAACCATGTAAAGGCCTCAATCCATACAACCACGGAGCATGGCCAGACAAATTGTCCCAAAAGGCAAAATGTTAAAACAATCAAGTCAGTGCTTAAATTTAGTTTTGAAATATTATGGTCGGTTTAAAGAAGTTTACTTACTCCCTTTCTTCTGGGAGGCTCAGTCTGAGGCTCTCCATCCTTACGTGCTGCCTTGCGTACAAACGCAGCAGGGGGTGTGCTGGTACGGTGGAATGCTGCAAATGGCTTTTCAGTCTTCCGTTGCCCTCCAATCTTTTTACTTTGTGATTTTTCGCTGGTTAGATTCACCTGGAGCTCAACCTCTGCAGCTTCAACTTTCTCAGTCTTTTCTTGGCTTTTTTCTGGTGTTTTATTGGGTTCTACTTTCTCGGTCTTTACTTGGTTTTTTTCTGGTGTTTTATTGGATTCGTCTGACTGTTTTTTGTCAATTGTTTCCAATTTGAGGACTTTTGACCTCCTTTTCTTAAGTTTCTTGGAAGGTTTCTCTGTGCTGACCTCCGAATCATTGCCGTCTGTCTCGCAAGATGTTTTGATGTCTGAAACGGCCATCTTGGAATCTTCCCCATCAGTCATCTTCTGGCTGTCCTCTTGATCGATTTGATTACCGTCAGATTTTCTCTTCTTTGCTTTTCGTTTCTTCTTATCTGTGACCTCTTCGCCGGCAGACGCCTTGGTGTCTGCATCCTCAGCTGCAACATTTCCCTCCTCTTTCTTTGTCGACGTCGGACTCGTCTCCCCAGCTTCAACATCCGTTGTCTCTTTGTCCTCCCCAGGAGCTGATTTCCCAATCTGTTTCTTCTTTCTTCTCCTTCTCCTCTTCCTTCTCGGCTCCCCGTCTCCTTCCTCATCTCCTCCTCCAGCAACCTCCTTGGGAGCTTTCCTCTTCTGGCCTTGCTGCCCGCCCTTGTTCTTCCCCAAATTTTTCTTCAGCCAGGGGCGATCGCCGTAGATAAACTCCTCTTCGTCGTCTTGGTAGTTCAGAAGTGACGCCACGTTGTAGTCGGGGAACACACCTTCTTTAAGATCGCGGAATCTAAAAATTTATTTAATAAGATGGTGGAGGTTTTAAAAAATCAAGCATTTCAAAAACAAGACATCTTTTTCCCCTTTAGAATGATATAATTCACTTCTATGTAGTAACTCTATATTTCAACTAGAACGTTCCAAGGGGCACTAAGGCAATGACCCAAGGAATGGAATGCAGTGACCCCTAGAATGGAAGGCAAGGACCAGGGGAGGACGCAAATGCCTCGGCTGCCTCCGTGAAGAATCAGGCCTGCTAATTAATACACATACAAACTTTTTCAGCTCCAAACCTTGTCGAAGTTCAGCAAATAATAAAGAAAATAATTTGGGTCTTCTACAAACAAAATTCTAGTCCAATTTCATAGAGCTGCTTAAGCACAAAAAGTAGCTTAGCACAAAATAATTATGCTTACAAGAATAAGGTTACCAGTCACAAGTACAATTTGTGACTGGTATCCTGCTCCTTTAGCAACAAGTGGTCTAGTGTAGATTTTCTTTAATTTCAAGCCATAATGTACATCCCTTTCACTCCCTATTTAACAATATTTTCAGCATAAATTAATTTTGTCTCACTTTTTCACCATGGCATAGACTTTCCTCCTGTAAGGTCCTGGGGTCGACTTCTTGCTGGCCAGAGCAAACAGACGATTTGCAATCGCCTCGTAGTTGTACTGCAATAAACATAAATCATAATTCATGCTGAGCAAACAGCCAAAAACTGTCAAAGAATTTTCACATGAACGTTGAATCCGTCCATGTTTAGCGAGGTGCAGCGGGTACCAACCGCATCTCTGGCCACAGCATTCGCGAACGGACACCAACACTCAGAAATCTGAGACTGAATCATTTCTCAGATTCAGATGGTTCTGGGTGCAAAATTATCTAAACCATAGTACTTCAATAGGGATCCTTTTTCTCAAAATAACGATCATCAGCTGCGGTGCTTCTCACCAAGTAAGTTTTTAAGAGACCAAAAGAACTCACTCCGCGGCAGTGCAGTTAATTACGAGAAGTCCCCCCGATCCACAAAGCTAAAGTAGTAGTCCAGGCCGATTTCCTACCTCCCGCCCAGGTAGTAGTTAATAAGCAGGACAGTTCTTTTCAGAACTGAGAAGTCTCCTGAATTCTGAAAATCTACTCCGCGGTAGTAGAATAAATAGCAAGACAAGTTCTCTAAAGAACAAAATCTACACAGCAAAGTAGATATTTACACGCATGGTGTTAACGCAAACCGAATATATACGTTTATATGGTCAATAATTTTTTGAGTAGTTACCAATGTACGACCTTACCTTTAACTTTGGCATTTCTTTCCTCACAGGCTTCCTCAACTTCTCAATTTTATCGTCGTCGTCGTCTTTATCTTCTTCCTCGTCTGGTTTCCCGTCTCCCTTCTCATCCTCCCCAGAGTCGATGCCTTCATCCTCGGAGTCCTCCAGGTAACCGACGTCCGATTCGTCGATGATCTCTTGAAAGAAGCCACGTAAGGTGACTTTCAATAGAGTTTTACTGTGACAGACAAAAACAAATTATACACTCAGGTCAAAGCAGGGAGTTCTGTGTGCAGGCAATTCTGTTCTGCATAAATTGAGGTTGGGAAGAGGCAGGTCCAAATGCATCTTTCATAATGGCCAAAATGACATCACTCCATAACCAAATTTATGCAAAACAGAATGCAAAATCATGCCACTTGCAGAAACTTTGACTGCACTGTAATTGGAAAAAAATCTTGCGTCGTCTATTAACCCTCCTACTGTCTGACCATTCAATATCATCCACTGTGGTTTTGAATGATAGATACGCCAGCCCACAATATGATATCATGTGGTGAATGCATCTACACAATACACAGTAAGTTCTGTGCACAGTTGTGCCACCATACACAAACCATGACTGATACTGCCTCTGTGTCCCCATGTCATTGCCTTGGTGCCCCTTGAAATGTTCAAATAGAAATTTACAATTTCCCCATAGAGGTGCCCTTTCGGTGCCCTCGCCCTTTCAAGAACAAAGCATCATGTCTTTAGTGACATTGGTAAGATTGAGCTCACCTGTGGGCAGTTGTTACCAGTACACAGAATGGATCGATCAGTTTGAAAACTTGCTCCGGTGTCAGCTGTCGAAGGAAAAGAGACGACATCTCAAAAAATGTAATACATCATTGGTTTATTGTCATCATCAATCAACTACAACTCTCGTTCCATCGTTAGTGTCTTTTTTTTACCACCCCAAAGAAACAAGTTACCCGTTTTATACATTGTCTTTAACCCTTGCTCCCCGGCCAACTTGCCAACAGGCAATGCCACTATCCTCCACTCTTATGTCAATCCACACCAATATGTTTGGACTAAGATAAGATTGGTATGCCTGCCCAAACGATAAGCAACCGTTATTTGGGCCTACAGCCCTCAATTCTCCACTATCCTCTACTCTTTGGTCACTCCACTCTAATATGTTTAGACTTGGATAAGATTGGTATGCCTGTCCCAGTGATAAGCAATTGTTGTGTGAGACTACAATCCCCCACTATCCTCCACTCTTATGTCATTTCACTAAGTTTAGACTAAGATAAGATTGGTTGGCCTGGCCCAGCGATATGCATCTGTTATTTGGACCTACAGCCCTCAATCCTCCAGTTTGGTCACTCAACACACCAACATGATTGGACTTGGGTACGATTAGTACACCTTGCCCAGTGATAAACCGTTGTTATTTTGGACTACAATCCTCAATCCTCCAACTTCACAAAGAAGATTTTGGATGATTTGGGAAAGTTGGGGGTGAAGCTATCTATTTAAAACCTTCCCCTAAAAACACCCTACCTCTTGGCCTGCACAGAGGGCACCTCTTCTCTGTAGATATCAATGAAATGATAGCACAGGCCGTCTGACGACGCTTCAGCGTTGCCACACAATGGAGTCTTGCGTAGCACGTCTAGGAACCGGTCCACAACACTATGAAATAAATAGGATCAGACGAGACGAGCGTATTTGCAATTTTTGTCAAAAGAAAATTATATATAAGTGTGCACGCCAGGGATATCGATTTGATTGCTAACCACACATAGATTATGTTACTCATGACATCACAAGGCAACACTGCCAGTAAAACTTTTAAATTGATTCTTGGGCCCAATTTTACAGAGCTGCTTAAGCACAAAAAGTAGCTAAGCACAACTAAATTATGCTTACCAGAATAAGGTTACCAGCCAAAATACCATGTCACATGTAAAATTTGTGATTGGTATCCTGCCAGGTCTGCTTCCAAGTCTCACCTATGTTTAAGTATTAAATGTTTCTATTATTTTGATGATAACAATTTGACTAACCTGTCTTCCCAGTTGTTTTTCTTAGGACAACCAATGTTTGGCGGAAACAGCGACGAATAAACTGGAACAGAAAAACAGCACAGGCTTTACAATCTTTACATATACATGAATATCCAATTAAAGTGAACTTTAAACAATGAAGTTATGAGGAATTTTATAGCGTAAATAAAGTAGGAGTAACTTTGAAAAAATTTAAGAAAAAATGTGTTCTTACCATAAAAAATTTATCCATTCTGAGTCTATCTATGCCAAGCCACTCCCTCTTCATCGTGAGAAGGAACGCGTCAAAGAAACCCATCGCTAAAATGAAATAAAAAACATGAAAAGAAAGAATTAACTCCCTACACAGGAACCACAGACTGCCAAAAAGTGCCATACCTTCCAGGCTAGCAATGGATGCATGGGTTTCTTCAGTTTAATACATGTAGCTGGTATTAGGGGAAACCCATGGCTTGTGTACTGTAGACTGGGTCTCCACAGTCTCTTGTGGAAATTGTGGCAGGGCAAGTTGGGCGGGAGAGTACACCGGTAGTAATAGGGTTAATTTTCTACACATACATAGCAGTGGCTTGTACTACTAGCAAGAGCGGCTTGTACTACCAGCAGCCTTGCCTTGTACTGCGGCTTGTAGCAAGAGCAGCCGCGAACGGCTCGCATTAGTAACAGCCATGGCTTGTACACGAGCAACGCGGCTTGTACCAAGTGCAGACGCGGCTTGTACCAAGAGCAGCCGCGAGCTGCTTGTACTAATAACAGCCATGTCTCGTACCAACAGCAACCGCGGCTTGTACAAAGTGCAGCCGCGGCTTGCATCAATGTTCACAGCTGACATAGAGGTCGTGCACAGAGGTCGTGTTCTATTTGTATGGGAAAGACCCCACTTATGATTGTAAGTCTGGCGTCTAACCTCCTAGTGGTGTTGAGAAGCTGTGAATCAGGTCAGCAATCTTGTCCGCCAGTTCCTCTTGGACGAGTGGCTTGTCACACATCCACATGCAGTAGAATAGACCCTTCCATAGACGCAGTAGCTCTTCCTCCATACCAACATCTGTACAAAATTACAAATCATCCTCTTTTACAATTTTAGCATGTATACAGTGGTCGATCTTTGACAAAAACCGTGATGTTAAAGCTGTTAATTGATGATTAGGCTTTGAAGTGGCCCTGCAGTATAATTAAACAATTAACACCAGCAGACTGTTTCTTAAGTGATTGTGATGTTACAGCCACAAGATTTAAAATTCCAATCTTGGTTGTCAAAATAGTATGAGCAATCTTCACTGTGAAAAAATACCAACATTTATTTAAACATGTTGTATGTGTACTCCGTGTTACGTGTAGTCAATGCCAGTCATGCCAGTAGTACTAGTACATACATGTGTAAACAAGAACCAAGATAAAGGTCTGTACAGTTAACTTGAAAGAATTACTAACGTTACATATATTACTAGCCATAAGTTTCAAGTGTAACGTTAATATTAGCAACCATTTGGCCAGCTTGTTCACTCATTCGTTATTGCTGATAAGCCAGCAGCAGCCTCATCATCATCAGCATGCTTAAATTTCGAAAGTTTTTAAAAGTAAAATTGTGTTTTATTTACATAATTCTTGTTTTCTAAAAGAAACTAACCACCCTGTTTTGTAGATCGTGCAGCTATCCATCTCTTTAGCTTTTTAACCGTCCTTTCTCTAGCTTTGGGGGCATTTCCAGCCAATCTTTGGGCAAAATGCACCTCCAAAGTGAACTTGAAATCGTCTTCCATGGAAGTCGCCATCTTGCTGATCCCACGTGTGCTGTTCTTCGGATACTCAAATCAGGGGTGTAATGTAAAGTCAAATGTACTGGGCGACTAGCCAACCCGTAAATCAGCTTTAAGCATTATTTAAAACATTTTAAATATTCCAAACAACCCCAAGTAAACAAAAATATATTCTTAAATGTATTGTACCAATATTTGTTCTGAAAAAGGTTAATTATTTTGTAAGAAATACAGCTTTTCTCGTAATCACAACAGCTGTCCTTGAATTCTTTTATCCTTCTTAAATCGTATCCGAAAAATAAAATGTCCATCGGACTTTCGAAGCGAGCGACAGCGAAAGAGGGCGCCCTTTAAGATTTTTTTCTGAAACTATGGGCGGAAGTAACCTACCAATGAACTAATAAGTTTGAAATTAAAAATTATGAATTAAAATATATGAGCCCCCCCCCATCCTCTTGTGTAGACCATTGGTTAAAAATTTGTTTCGTTATTCAATGTTGTCAAAAACTTCGGTTTCCACTCTATGCACCATACAGTAGTTTTCAGAGCTCAGGGTTTAAAATTATATTCATAATCAAAATATATTATGGGCCGACAAGTTTCAGTTATCAACAATTTGCATTAAAAAACTTGTTTTCCATTTCGTGATTAATAACACTTCATGTGCTCATAGTAGCTGAACAACTGTAGGATCCTTATTTTCTCAAAGGTTTTAACCTAAAAAATCACTTTTTAAACCCCCAAAACTGTAATTTAGAAATCCACCCCCTCGCCTCCCTCCATGGTGTAAATTGCGTAATTTGACTCAGATGGGTGATTTCCTATGCCGTTATTTTGTACACGGTCGTATGGAGCGAATTGAACCCGCTATATAAGTATATTCTTAGACGCAGAGTTCTCATGCACTGTGCACAAGCAATGGGCACAGGAATATGCACATATCACGGATCCATTTGACCGACACTGGCAAAACCCGACGCTTCTCGGCATTTCCCATTATATATAGTCGGGTGCTGTCCAAATTATGGTATCCAGACGTTGATTTCCAAAGGTGCTGTCACTGTAGTGTCAGTACGCGGTCTAGTATACTGGTAATAGTCGACGTTGTCGGGTGGGCGGTGTGTCCAGCTCTAGCCAGTTCGAGTTGTTACTTTCTCCAAGCTTTCACCATGGCATTTCTTGACATTCGACTAAAGAAAGTGAACAAAATATACCACGAGGGGGTGAGTAGTGGTTTGCATTGATAAGGCTTGTATAGGTCAACGTTGGTCTGTACAAAATGTCCATTTTCAAGGCAAATTGAAAAAGGTTTGCAAAACAAAAATGAACACGGTGAACAGGATGAACACGGGATTCCCTGCATGCAAAGTGCCAATGTAATCTGCATGGCCTGACACTGTGCAGTAAGCCAGTAGCACAGTAGCAGTAGCACTGGACTGCAGCTGTGAGGTGGTTGGGTTCGACCATGATTGGCCTACATTTATGTTGGTAGTGTATATTTTGCAGGCACCGGCTTACTTTTGGTTTTACTAGTTTTTTTAGTATTAGTAAACTAACTATTTTATTTTTATAAGTAAAGCCAGACTAAAAGCCGACAGATTGTGTGGCACCCTCTTTTAAGTTAGTCTTTGAGTTGACTTTGATTTGACACAAACTTGAAACTAACAGTAACACAACTTCCGATATTACTGAGCCGCCACCCATTTTGGATTAACATGTATTTTCGACTAAATCAAGTGTTTAAAACAGTGGCCCACCAACAAAGTTTTAAAAACTTGGCAAGGCATCCTTTATTTAGTGAAAACATCACTCACACCAACTTGCACAGAGGGCCTGAGTTTTATGAAATGAGGTGGTGTGTCATGGCCGAGCAGTTAAGAGCACTGGACTCGATCTCTTGTGTAAACTTCTGTCTGATCAGCAGAGTGAGGGTTCGACTCTTGGCTTTGGCACTTGTAAGCAAGACACTATAACCATTAATCATTATTGCTTCGTTCTCAGGATGTCAAGTAAAGCCGCGTAGGTTTCAAGTGCCTTGAGTACGTATGCTATAAAAGAATAAAACTATATAATGCTGTGTTCTTTGGTCATGCATGTAAATGGGTCGAGCCGCTGGCTGCCAAAGCCAAAGGCGCCCTTGCATGCCAGCGGCTCAACCACGCTGTAGCTGCGTGCTTCTCAGCTACAAGTAAGGGTGATTAGCCTTCCAAATTGTTTATTTATTAATTATATACATGTAGTATAGTATTATGATCATTATAACTACGCCTGGCCCTGTCCAATTAATTTGCTGTTAATTGCAATTTGTTTTGTGTTTTTCCAGGAGGTGTTAGCTGGACTGGTTGTTGTTCAGAGTAAGACCGACGTTCAGCATCAGGGTATAACACTAGTCGTAGATGGCTCAGTGAACCTACAGCTTAGCTCTAAGAGTGTCGGACTCTTTGAGGCGTTTTATAACTCCATCAAGGTAGGCTTACAAGGCATACTGACATACCCCACAAAATGCAAAGAGGTTGTTTTTATGTATCCCAACCTCAGTGTTTTGAAGCACAGTTTGGCAAACTTGCCACCTTCACTATTTATCCATCGATTCTTACCTAACTACTTTGGGTCAATATTTGTTTAGCTTCTGGAGTAATTGTTTTCCTTTGAAAATACTGTTGCAACAATGAAACCCTGACTTGACAAACGAAAGACAACAGAGGTTCTCATGCAATGGATGTGATGTTATCTTGTTAGAAAATATGAGTAGGCACTCAACGTGATTCGCAGAACCTCAGCCGTGAGCCGATAATCTGCCATGGTATGCTGGAATCTCGGAACTCTCAGACTTGCCCTCCATTGTGCGAATGGTGGCAGCCTGTCCATTCCTGAAGCCATGTTTGTATAACAACAGGGGTCGATTTCACAAAAACTCATCCTAACTTAGGACTAGTCCTAGGCAATGCTAAGAGATAGGACTAGTCCTAAGTACTGGTCCTAACTTAGGACTAGTCGTATCTCTTACAATTGCCTGGACCCTGGACATAGGTCTGGGATCTTAAAAGAGAAACTTAAAATCTCACCTGTTCAACCAAGCATACTCGCACAATCCACAGTCCTAATTTGTTTTTTCCCCTCAAGCTCTGTGAGGGCCTTTTTAGGCAGATACCGGCGCTATACTAGGTGTTTTGATTATTATTATTATCTGGGGTTACACAATAATCCCAAGGAAAGGGATTTTACAATGCAAGTTTTCCAGAACCTGTTGTCGCTCTTTGTACGGGTGAAACAAAGCGTATCACAGTAGGTGTCTGCATACACACTGGAAAGTCCGATTGAATAAAAACAACAGCTGTCTGCATGTCGGCCAAAAATGGAGGAAAATCCAAAGTTGTTTTTGGCGTAAAAAAATTGTCCGCAGTAAGTCTGTCAATTTTATTTTTTGTGTCAAGTAATGAACCACAAGGGAAACTGACTGGGTAAATTTCAAATGATTTGGGGTTGAACAAAGAAAAATTGACTAGAGCGGGATTTGAACCAACGACCTCCGGATTAACGTACCGGCACTCTACCAACAGCCCTATGTTGGCTATTTTATTTTTTTACAGACGTCATTCAATGTGAAGTGGTTAATATCGCACCTTTATTCTCTCTCCAGCCAATACAACTCCTGAATTACGTCGTAAATGTCGCCAAGCCAGGGAAGATTCCCGCTGGGAAAACGGAGATTCCGTTTGAGTTACCGCTGAAGCCCAAAGTTAATAAGAGCTTGTATGAGACGTACCATGGTGTCTTCGTAAACATTCAGGTATGTACGTAGAACCTGAATCGACTTCAATCCTTAACCATTTCAATTGTTTATGTCTTCGTGATTTTCTCGTGTGTATTGCATGTCTGAACTTTTTAGAAATAGAGTGCACATAGTTCTATGGGTCGTGCTAAGCACAGAATTCCGCGGTAAGCAGAGCCATAAATTGGACCCCTGTCTTGTCACCCAAAAGTTTCTATGGGCTAGAATCTTTTTTTTTTTAATAATTCATTTCTTAAAACATGAATAATGAATCTGAGCCAGAAGTCAGTGATGTTAGTCTAAGCCATTAAACTATAGTATATCCCTTATTTCTTACAGTACTCCATCAAGGGTGAGATGAAGCGCCCTCTATTGGCCAAAGATCTGACCAAGTCAATAGAGTTCATCGTGGAGTACAAAGAGCAGAAGGAGAAGGCTCAGCCCAAGCCGGTTCCGTTCAGCATTGCCCCGGACTCTCTGCAGAATATCAAAGATGTGAGTTTAAATTATCTTTAACTTCCTCCCGTTTTTGGCTAATTTTCATGGGCCTTGGTTTAAGATATGGCCCTGTGGTCTTTCCTTCCTCCCCCCCTCCTGCTTTTGAAAGAACAAGATGTGTAATTATGGAGAGTTTGTCCTTGGCTTTTTCAGTGACTAGCCAGCAGGACCAGTTGGCTTGTTTTTTCACCACTCCATATGTTATATTAAATAGGGATGCTTTTCAACACTGAACTAGGCCAGCCGGACCACTTTGAGTGAATTCTGACTGGTCCTCAGGTGTTTTAACTGGCGTGTCGTGGCCGAGCGGATAAGAGCACCGGATTCAAGCTCTGATGTTTCTGTTCAGCAGAGTGTGGGTTCGAGTCCCAGTCGTGACACTTGTGTCCTTAAGCAAGACACTTAACCATTATTGCTTCGTCCTTCGGATGGGACGTAAAGCCGTTGGTCCGTGTGTTGTGTAATGCACGTAAAAGAACCCAGTGCACTTATCGAAAAGAGAAGGGGTTCGCCCCGGTGTTCCTGGTTTGATTGGCAGCATATTGCGCCACAGCACCTTGTAAACCATTACATTGTGCTATGTAAAGGAATAGGTCTCAAACTTCAAAAAGTAGCTCCACATATATACCTTGCAGGAAAATACTCACTGTTGAAGCGCCTTGAGCGTCACTGAGTGATGGATATGAGCGCTATATAAGAAGCCACTATTATTATTATTTGGCCAGGGGACCACTGTTAAGGGAGAACACCGATTAAATGTCTTGTCACTTTTCTTTGTCCACAAATTCTCTCAGTCATTTTAACATTGTACTTCTGCAAACACAATTTCCTCTAGTATATTTGCTATAATATTAAATTTAATTATTTTTTTCAATCCCATGGGTTTTTCCATTGTAATTTTATTATCACTTTTTAATATTTGTACATATTTATTATCTGTAAATATTGTCTTAATTTGGCCTCTGCTGTGACAATGTTTTTAAACCATTTCAATTCAATACCTTAGACTGTTCGGCCTGCGACACAGTAAATATCTCCAGTGTAAATAATCAAATGACCTTGTTCACTTTTTCAGAAAAGCGGTCTGCCTCGCTTCAGCATCAAGGGTAAACTAGACTCGGCCATGTGTTGCATTAAGAACCCACTGACTGGTCAGGTCATCATTGACTACTGCGATGCGCCCATCAAGTCTGTGGAACTGCAGCTCGTTCGCGTGGAGACATGCGGCTGCGCTGAGGGCTATGCGAGGGATGGTGAGATTGCACTTCAAAGAACTTTACTATCTGTTTATAGTTCAACTACAATTTTTATTTTATTTGATAACCTTTATTGCACAAACATCAAAGTACAAAGTGGTGCAAAAGGGAAACCCCGAACAGGCACGCAGGTCCACTAAATGTGAAAACATGAGAGTATGTGTACAGTAAAAGAGGTAGAAAAGCACAGCAAAAAAATAAACATAGAAGTAAATAAATAGACAGCAAATAATTCAATAACAGCTACATATTGCACATGGTAAAGATAGTAAAGATTTTTTTAAAGTTCAGCCCCACTTGGCCTCGCGTGGTGACTTTTTCATATTCTAAAAGTTGTAAAGACCATTACAAGTTGGTTGTCTTTACTGAGCTCGGAAGTTCTTACCTCCTGATGCTATTCTCTACCTGTATAAGACAATTATACCTCCCCTAATGGAGTACTGTAGTCACATTTGGGCCGGTGCTTCTGCCTGTCATTTAATCGTTATTAGATAGTGTGCAGAAGCGTATTGTAAATCTTGTTGGTAAAGGGTTGGGATCAACGTTACAACCTCTTTCCCACCGTAGGTCTGTAGCCAGCCTCTGTCTCTTCTGCAGGTATTTTCATGGTAAATGTGTGACCAGTGTGTCCGACCTAGTTCCTCTCCTATCAGGATGTTTGAGCGTGAAACCAGACTTTCTGCTTGTTCTCACCTATACACTTTTACTTTTCTGAGATGTAAAACAAATAGCCATGTTGTAACAGCTTTATTCCAGGTACTGCATCTCTTTGGAAACTCCTTGCCTGTGCATGTTTCCCTCCATCCTACAATCGAGACTGTTATCAATTCCTACCTTCAGCTCTCCTGAGTTTTTTCTTCTTGAATATCTTCTTCTGGCATAGTTTATTATGATTAAAAACTGTATCTGGATGATAGTGAATGGTCAGATAGTAGGAGGGTTGTATTAGTCGATGTATTCACCACATGATATTATATTGCAGGCTGGCATAGTTTATCTCTTTTCAAAACCACAGTGGGTGATATTGATGGTCAAACAGTAGGAGGGTTGACTGTGTTCTGTGTATGCATTCACCACATGATACCTTATTGCAGGCTGGCATAGTTTATCTATCTTTCAAAACGACATTGGATGAAATTGAATGGTCAGACAGTAGGAGAGTTCAAGGTTTGCTTATTTATTCATAGTACAAATTGAAGCTCTGCTTAATTTCATCATGATTTAAAATCTTTGTAGAACAAACTTAGATTCATATTAAGAACTTGCATCCCGACGCCAGTTTATACCAACGTCAACTACAGTTCCCCATCCCAAAGGCACGCAGAGCAAATTGGCGTTTTTTTGGTATATTTACAGCGACGGAAATACAGAATATTCAGATCGGAGAGGGTGACGTTTGTCGTGGACTAACGATACCAATGTACATGGTGTTCCCCAGGCTCTTCACATGCCCAACGCTGTCAACGAGTAACTTCAAAGTCGGTGAGTCCAACTGAAATTAGCATATTTTTGACAGCACGAGGGCGCTTTCAACAGCGAATTTCCTTGCATCACAGTTAAGTCTATCTCATTTTGACTGCTGTATGTTGTTTTCTTGTGTCAATGGCCAAAAAATTATTATAACAAGTTTCTTTTACTTGTTTTGCATAGTGCAAATTTGGTTCACACTGGCGGTCCAGGTCAAAAATACAATAATTAAACTAGGTATTGAGGCCCAAAATCATGAAATAACCTTTGGAGACTTTGGAACGGTAGGTGGCAGCAGACTTGCATATTTTAATTGTTAGCGTAGTTCAGAGCAGGGCACATGTTTCGGAGAACAGCGGATTTACCAGGTAAGTCTGCTGCCACCTAGTATTTCCAAAAAGTCTCCCATGTACTGCATACTCCTAAGGAGTTGAAAGGGTTCAGGAATGCCTAAGGCCCAATAAACAGGGGGTAGTAAAGTGTAATCGTGGTAATCATGTTTAAAAAAGGACGTTAAATACCATTACTCTTATTTATTAACATTTTAGGTGCAATAAATATGTTTTTTACATGGAGTAGTTAATTTATGTTCTTTATGTTGTTAAAGGACAATTTTTTGTGCAGAGCAGAAGTAGTTTTAATCACTTTAATTTCAATTAATTTGTTTTCTTACAGAGTTTGAGATCAACCTTGTGGTAGTCCTGCAAGACGACCATTTAATAACAGAGAATTTCCCCATCAAACTCACCCGGTTCTAGATCGCTCAAAGAACAAAAGTCAAGACAAGTGTTCGTTCCAAAAAACAAAATGTTAAATTTGCATTTGTTTTGTTTGCCAAGGAGACCTGTGGGTCAAAAGCTGACCAGCACAAGCTGTACTCTGGCATTTTGTAAAAAAAAACTATTATAATAATAGGCTTAATAATGATATTATAAAAATTTTGGATGTTGGATGCATATGAGCGCATTGTCGTAGAATATAATCACAAGGTGAAATTCTGGACTATTCCATTTTCTTGAGGTGAAGCCTTGTGAAAAGGAAAAGCCAGATTTTACAGAGTGATTTATTCCTTGAAATAGTGGGTGACATGTGACACTTGTTCCACCAATCAAATGACAAGGATCTGTGTGTGTGGTTCATATTTTAGAAATAAAAAAATCCCTTTTTTAAGCTCAATCGGTCATTGGAGTCTCAAGAAAATATTGAAAACAAAACCTTGTTTTCAAACATCAGGTTTGGTACTCGTGAGATTAAAACTAATTGTTTTACTCATTTCTCAATAACAAAAATATTTCAAGGGAATTGTTTTCCACCATGACCATCTTTGTACAATGTAAGTTATGTGCATATCTGTCAACATTTATATTTTACAATCTTCCCAATGTTGTTCACACCTTGATTCCTGCTGACTTAATTTTGAGCGAATTTAATTTACATATGACATGAAAGACAATTAAGTGTTCCACTTTTCCGCCATCACGTTAGTAATGTTTTTTCTGTTACATTTTCAGTGCCTGAAACCACCCAAACGTGGCTCAACATGTGGTCGTGCAGGCTTATACTGAAAATAGTTTGAGTTGATAATAGTATTGTTAATTTTGTAGTTAATCTTAAATTTCAATCAAAAAATATACAGAAAAGGCAAGTAACTTTTTCTGTCAATTTTTAAGTGAAATTTGAGGGTGATTTAAACATTTTCAATAAAAATACATCAAATGAATCAACTCGGATTATTTTCAGCAAGCCTGCTTGTCCATTCACAAGTTGAAACGTACTTTTTAGGTGGTTTTTAGGTACTTAAAATAACTGGAAAAACTGCTAAAGTGAAGGCACAGCTCAGACTAGATGCGTGGTGTTTCTGATCAGAATGTGGGTTCGAGTCCCGGTCGTGGCCGCATGTCCAATGTACTGGGATTGTTAGTGCACGTAAAGGAACCCAGCATACTTATCGTGGAATAGTAGGGGTTAACCCCGGTGTTTCTGGTTCACAAAGCAAGCACCCTTGTTTACAGGTTTCCTGGGGCTTGCGAGCTACAGTGATTAAGTTCACTTATGAGGCATTCTTTGTTTCATTAACAGAAATTTGTAATATTATAATCGCATAATTTACACAGTCCACGTTTTAAACCGTGTCTTGCAAGAACCGTCCCGCAAGTACATACAAATCCAACAGTGTGGTGATCTGGCTGGCAGTTTTGCGCAGACCCTCTCAAAATCACGATAAAACATTTTTGCATCTTGTCACATCGATCATCATCTTGATATCCAAGAAAATATCCAAGAGGAACTAAGAATCGTTCCTTGAAACTGTAAATATAAGCTTATATTTTATTTTGTATGAAGAAAAAAATTACGATTAAAAAATAGAAATGAAGAAAAATGAGACTCGGTGTTATTTGCATTTATTTTCTCTGTTATAAACACTAACACATTATTTTTGATCATATCATATACTGATCACTCATTTATACATTACATAATATAAACATTACATTGGAATGCTTGTTTAGCCCAGATGTGGGAAGGTGTCATTTTGACTGAACACATATCTGGGATATATGCCACCTGTCACTAATTTCAGCGTCTGGCACATTTTGACCCTCAAAAAGAATTAACCATTGGCTGAGGCTATGTTCGAAGCCCTGTACCAAAAGTGCATGTTTTCAAAAATAATACAAAAATAATGAGAGAATCTAATTATTTCTTTTTCAGATACTTTACTATTTAATGCCAGAGCATCATGGAGTGGTGAATTAAATTTAAAGTACCCCGCACTCATGTGTCACTCCAGATAAGAAAAGAAAGCAAAAACAAAAAATGCTTTTGTCGGTAGCAAGTCGACTATTAAAGTTATTCACACACTTACCAAATGTATCGACTAAAACAGAAATGTTTTGCTACTGAACTTCAAGGGAAGGTATACCTTTGGTAATTACTCCAAAAAATTAATGCCCATAAAAACTTATTTGGTAAGAAGCACTGCAGCTGTTGATAATTTAAAATATTTTGAGAATCATATCCTTTCAAAGGAATATGGTTTTAGGAGAGATTAAAAAAACATTTCAATCTGAGAAACGTTTCATTTCAATCTGAGAAACGTTTCATGCAGAACTGTTTCTCAGGTTGTGTGTTCCAATTACAGATTATTCTTCATGCGTGGACATATCCGCCCCAGATTTTCGGCGATATCTCAAAAACGCTATCACCTTTTGAAATGAAATTTTCACAGGTTAGTTTTATTGTATACATGTATGTCTACATTTAAATAGGATTAAAACAACTGGGTTCCAAAAACCAAAGGTATACTTTGCCTTTAAGCTTGCAGTTTCCCCATTCCGCAGAAATATATATTCTTGTGGTTTTTTTGACAAGAGTTTCTAAAGAAAGAAACTGTTTTTCGGTGGAAACAAAATTAAGGACGACTTTAAAAATTGTCAAATAGTATGAAATCGGTTGGAACAGTTTTATACTAGCTGGTTTGGGACACTTCTAAATTTACATCCATATTGCTTGCTTTTGATATTTTATTTTATACACAAATTCACACTTTTGGTTTCAGTTACACACGGTAAAATAATTTCACTAGAATGTTACTTTTAGTCAATTTTAGGTCCTTCTCAATCCTTGAACCAACTCAACACTACTCGACACTCTCTGTATGTTTACTGTTTCTTTAATTGAATTAATTAACACATAATTAGACAGTTTTATAATTACTTAATACAAAAGCTATTTGTATTTTAAAGGATCTCATGACAGGTAGCAAACACTTAAGAAGACAACAGATAGAAGAAGAAAAAAATGATGACAAAATATAAATAACATTTTTAGGGTGAGCAAAGAAAAATTGACGATAATATGTAGAGCGGGGCCTGAACCTTTGCTGTACCATTGAGCTACTTTTAGCCGAGTCTTTGATCTCTGTGATGGTGAGTTCGCCTCTTTCAAAATCTGAATGCCAAGGGAGGTCATTGACAAATCCTGACAAATCTCAGGCCTCGTCAATCCGAGCGATCAACCGCACTGGACTCAAGCTCTGGTGTTTGTGATCAGCAGAGTGTGGGTTCGAGTCCCGGTCGTGACACTCGTGTCCTTGGGCAAGACACTTGACCTTTATTGCTTCGTCCTTCATATGGGACGTAGAGCCGTAGGTCCTGTGTTTTGTGTAATGCAGGTAAAAGAACCCAGTACATTTAACGCTAAGAAAAGGGGTTTGCCCCAGTGTTTTCTGGTATGGTTGGCTGTAGATTGCGCCACAGTACCTTGTAAACCGTTACATGGTGCTATGTAAACAAACGGGTCTTATATTTCAAACATAGCTCCACATACCTTGTAGGGAAAAAAAAATAATGAGTGCTTTGAGAGTCCTATTAGAACTGCGTATTATTAATTATTATTTTGCACTAGTCCAACCGTCTCAAAATTTGGATACAAATGTTTTGACAAAGAGCTATTCCAATGTCCATTTAGTCGTGGCCAAAATGTGAAAGCAATAATGCACAAATAGTTTGCCTAGTACCTTGTAACAACACACCAGGTTCGACTAGTCTTGAAAAACACAATAAATTTACACTCTAAAGGTATAAGCACCACAACACGGTTAATGATACAATTTCAGATGAAAATGACTAGACTCCACACGGGGAAGTTGGGGAAAAAGGTTAAGAGTCCAGGGAACCTTCCGCCAAAAATAACCGGCCAATCTCAACAGCAGGTCTGCTTAAAGTTGGTTGGCAAGGTAAACGTATGGTTACCCATGTTTTGCATGTGGCTTAGCATGCAAATTCCACCCAGTCCACATACTAACATTAATTTTTGTAATTATGAAAAACACATGCACACAAAACTTTGTACAGTGTCTTTTTGGCTTTGTATGATACTGTTTCTTTTTATTATTTTTTTATTTATTTTATTTTATGAGATAGTGCCCAACTCACAAGGCCAGACGACCACTTCTTGGTGAGGGCTACACTATAATATTTTAAATAGGAAATAAGCAGATCAGCTGAAAATTTGACAGAGTTCACCAAATAGTGTTGAATTTGTCTCCTGACGATTGCTAGAGCAAGCTAATCGAAATGTTGAGACCAAAAAGAACTCACTCCGCGGCAGTGCAGTTAATTACGAGAAGTTCCCCCGATCCACAAGCTAAAGTAGTAGTCCAGACCGATTTCCTACCTCCCGCCCAGGTAGTAGTTAATAAGCAGGACAGTGCTTTTCAGAACTGAGAAGTCTCCCGAATTCCGAAAAAACCTACTCCGCGGTAGTAGAATAAATAGCAAGACAAGTTCTCTAAAGAACAAATCTACACAGCAAGTAGATATTTTTTACACATGGTGTTACCGCAAACCGAATATATACGAATTTGTTTTCCCAAAGAAAGTTTCTGTGTGGAAATATCTTGGGTTAGCACTCCGCTCAAATAAAATGTTGGCAGCCGACACCATCGACCCATACATGTTAAAACACCACCTAACAGTCCGACTCATAACGGAACCACTACTGACAAAAACACCCAGTGTTATAGGGAAAATATAGATATTACCACTTCTAGAACAGATGTTTAATAAAGTACTATGATCATTAATACTGTAATATATTTATAACCTTTTTTGAATTTGTTATCTAATGTAGGGAGTTATTTGTTTCTAGTCCTCTAGGTTTCGGAACTGCGTTTGCATGTTTTCGGCAAGCTCAATGTATTCGGCCTTGATCTTGGCTTCGCCGTCCTTCACCGGATCCTGAAAATACAAGAAGATAATGAATCAAAAAATGGACGAAATAAAGCTCGAGTTGTCGTGGTATTTCCCTGGAATATTTCTCTGGGGTTTTCCTCCCACACCTAAAACTGAAACTTCCTTCATTGTCTTCTCTCCACGGGGTTCTTGGCTAGTATAGCGATTAGGATCTCATTCTGAGAGTCCTTGGCTTCGCAACAAAAATTAATAAATGAAAATGAAAATGAAGATGAAAATGAAATGAACCTTGAACCTTGAACCTAACATACCTTAAATTTCATACTACTGAGTTGGTACATGATGTCGCCCATGTTCTCCCTGATGATTGCCCAGGTGATCTTGTTCTCCGACTGCGCTGTCGTCTCCACGGCATGCCTCGAAAGATCGTAAAATAGAATAATATTCTGCAGCATTCCGACTGTCTTGTAGAATGGACAATACCTGAATAAAAAGAAAACCGAGGAGAAAAAACTCTGAAAAAACTTGTAGGATTGTTTATTATACCACAACAATTTGCTAAATACACTTGTGTGAAAATGAGAGAAATTATGGATAAGGCGCCTCCAGACCATTTAAACCCAAGAAGGGAATGACCAACAACTTTCTGTCTTTGCTTTCTTCTTTTTCCACAGATATCCCCCTTTTCAGTCTGTCTCATTATTCACAAAGTAATTACTTATTCTCCCTCTTCCCACCTTTGATTTTGTTCTTAGTGTTTTCAATGACTTGTGGTCAAACCAGGCAAGGCAAGGCAACCAGATACCACTACGCTAACCTGACTGCCAAAATACTAACCGATCATAGGGTGTGTAACCATTCTGCTGTAAAAAGTCATCCTTGAGAAGTTTGGCAACCTCCAAGGTGATCTTGTCAGACTCCGCCAGGGACGCCTTGCCGACAAGCTGAACGATCTCAGAGAGGTCTTCCTCCTCCTGCAAGATCTCCTTGACCTGTTATGCATATTCATAAAACGGGTTAGAGTTCAAATATTCGTCTCTTCTTGGCCAGTATGAACATTCTGATGTTTAGGTCACAGATTCTTATTTTCCAGCTATTTGACTCATTATGCATATTCATGATGTTAAAAGTTAAAGGTCACAGATTCTTCTCTTCCTGCTGTACATGTCTCCTTGACCTGTTATGCATATTCATGAAGTTAAAAGTTGAAGCTCACAGATTCTTCTCTTCCTGCTGTACACATCTCCTTGACCTGTTATGCATATTCATGACGTTAAAAGTTGAAGCTCACAGATTCCTTTCTTTTCTGCTGCATCTCCTTGACCTGTTATGCATATTCATGAGGATTTAAGAAATCTAACTTACCTTAGTTCTAAGCGGCACAAACTCGGTGTAGTTCTTGTCGTAGAAGTCATCCAACACCCTCATGTACTTGGAGTAGCTGATAAGCCAGTTGATTGAGGGGAAGTGTTTCCTCTGGGCTAGCTTCTTGTCCAACCCCCAGAAGACCTGTACGATACCCAGGGTAGCTGTGGTGACGGGATCTGAGAAGTCACCGCCGGGTGGGGATACACTGTTGAGGAATGATAATAGGGAAAGTACTGTAAGCCGTAAAGCCAGCTGTCGTTACGTTTCCCCTTTATTTAGATTTCTCATAGATTTTGTGCGTGTAAATTGTGGAATATTTTAGATTTGTGCTTCGCCCAGAGACACAGCCTCCTTCCAACCATAACCCAATTAGGCCCCGTGTACTAGGATTGGTAGTGCACGTAAAAACAACCCGGAACACTTATTGTGGAAGCGAAATGAGATAAACCCTGGTGTTTCTGGTTCACATAGTTAGGCCCTATCTACATTTCACATCAGCTGGTGGCTTTTCCAGTTTACCACTCTCACTGGCAATGCCTCTAGTCTCTACATCAGCATGTGCGTACATGTACCTCAAATAAAATCCCAAGGAAAGAATATTTCAGGATCTAAGGGCGCAAACAGGGGCCAATTTCATAGAGCTGCTTAAGCAGCAAATACCAGTCACAGATTGTACATTTGATGTGGTAGTTTGGCTGGTAACCTTTCTCTGGTAAGCATAATTTTTCTGTGCTTAGCTACTTTTTATGCTTAAGCGGCTCTGTAAAATTGGGCCTAGGTGGCTGCTCAATTGCTAATACTTACGCTCCGACGATACTGACACTTCCTTCTCTGCTGGGGTTACCGAGGCATTTGACGCGGCCGGCCCGCTCGTAGAAAGACGCTAGACGTGCACCGAGGTAGGCTGGGTAGCCACTGTCTGTAGATTGGAAAAACAACACAATAGCTGTCAACTTCTCTACTCTAACAAAGACTAATGAAAACGTGAACTTAACTTCCTGTGTACAGCATTATGTTCTTAGTATATTGCATTCACCAAAACGATTATATTGCAGGCTGGCATAGGTCATCTGTCATTCAAAACCACAGTGGATGATATTGAATGGTCAGACAGTAGGAGGGTTGACTACGCACTATGTAGATGCATTCACCACATAATATCGTATTGAAGTTGGCATAGCTAATGTATCATTTAAAACCACAAATGATATTGACTGGTCAGATAGTAGGAGGGTTAGAGAGATGATTAGTCTTTCTTACCAGCAGGCATTTCAGCCAATCGGCCAGAGATTTCTCTCAAGGCTTCGGCCCATCTGGATGTCGAGTCAGCCATCATGGACACGTTGTAACCCATGTCACGGAAGTACTCTGCTAAGGTGATACCTGCAACATGCCACCAAAGTTAACGCAAGAATAAATCACTAATTAAGTACTTTTTCTCCTGTTTCCCGCCTTTAATTTTGTCTTTTGCGTTTCCAACCTCTTGTCATGATTGTGTAGATGCACTATGTAGATGCCACAGTGGAGGATATTGAACAGTCAGACAGTAGGAGGGTTGACTATGCACTATGTAGATTCACCACATGTAGAGGATATTCCTCTTCCCTCTTCCCTCTACCCTCCCCCCTTCTACCCCCCCCCCCTTTGTCTTCATCTTCATTGTTTATCCCTTGCTTTTTCTGTGTGCTTTCTGCCTCTCTCTCTCTTTTCATTTCTTTCCCAATTGGCTGCTTCTGTTACACCAGTATACCCTTTTATGTGTGAGAAACACTCTGCTAGGGTCGAAACCTCAGGCCACTAACTATTTTCTTGCATTTGTACCATAAGCCCTTTTGGTTGGTAAACAGTTTGCAACAGCTAATTCTATTTTCACAAGAATAACTCATGCAAGACTGTATGGTTTTTGAGGCATTGCATGGTGAGGTATCAATGTATATTCGGTTTGTGGTAACATCATGTATATTTCTACTTTGCTGTGTAGATTTTGTTCTTTAGAGAACTTGTCTTGCTATTTGTTCTACATGTACATGCAGATTAACAGGTGTACAACTTTTTAATGGCAAACAAGATACGACTTGAACCAAATACCACTAATCTGGGAGCATTTGTTTTTTAAAGAGGGGCTCCAACATAAACTTTAGTTTTGTGAACACTCGTTGCATTTTACCTGTGTAGATAGAAGCCTCTCTAGCTGCTACTGGCATGTTAGATGTGTTTGCTACGAGGGATGTACGCTTCATGATGGATTCCGTCTTACCACCGATCTCAACAGTCAACTACAACACAGAAGGATAGCATTAGGCTTGCTGACAGTAATGGAGTAACCAGTACGCCCGAAGGACACAAATATACACGTTCCAGCAGGCTACATGAACCTTGGGGTGTTGCATTTTATACAATCATTTACCATACCTGATACCCATCGTACAAAATTGTGACGCTTTGAGATGTCCCAGTCTTGCATTTAGTCCTTCAGATGACACTTAACCATTATTACTTCGTCTTGGATGGGACGTAAAGCCATTGATCTGCGTGTAGTGTCATGCATGTAAAAGAACCCAGTACACTTATCGATAAGAGAAGGGTTGCGCCGGTGTTCTGTTTGATTGGCAGCATATTGCGCACAGCACTTATAACCCATTACAAGGAGCTACATATAATGGGTCTCATATTTTAAAAACTTTATTTTTGTTATTTTTGTTTTCTGTTTATTCCAAATATAGTTGGTGGAGACTCAAGATGAATCTCACGCTGAACTGAAAAAAATGTCTGGTCAAAAGATTGTCTACATTTCTCAGGCCTCTTGAACCCCACGTAGTCTCGGAGAGACTTCCAAAGTCGGTTGTAGCATAGTGTGAAGGATCACTGATCGCTGATGACTTGCAGTTCGGCATACCCATCGTAAAACTAACAAGCACTTTGAGACGCCCCTAGATAAGGCACTATAGAAAAATGTTGATTATTATGATTATTTTAAGTCATTGACGACTGGCTTAAGACTTCCCTCTCACCTCAGGGAAATCTCGGAGTACTTCAGACATCTCGTTGCCGCGTTCCCCGCATCCAACGTAGACGATGACCTCACTGTTAGAATACTTTGACAGCGACTGGGAGATAACGGTCTTACCGCAACCGAAAGCACCAGGGATGGCGGTTGTACCGCCTTGCACACATCTAAGGAAGACGGAGGACAAAATAGGACACGTTTCAATGTCAAAGCCAAGCGATCTGGTCCACCAGACTCAATATCCAGGCCTGAAATTACCCAGAGACCACGGAGGCCATGGCCTGCGTCGCCCCTGGTCTTGGCCTTGGTGCACATTCATAACTTTCCATAGACTTCATGTTTTTCCAATGGAAGTGCCCTTTACAAAATGAAAATGGCCTTGCCCCCTCCAAGATGAAATTCCAGGCCGGCAATATCTAATGTCCAGTTCAGTTCCCAGTTCTGGGTTCAGTTCTGGGTTCAGTTCCCAGTCATGGCACTGGGAGCTTTCGATGGTATAAAGCATTTTGAGAAATATTCCAAGTTTTTATCCCCCCAAATTTGCATCTGAGAAACGTTTCTGTCAGAAATGTTTCTCAGATTGTGTTTTCCTATTAGGGATTATTCTTCATGCGTGGACATATTCGCTGCGGATTTTGGCGATATTTCAAAAATGCAACCACTTTTTGAAGTGAAATTTTCACAGGTTGGTTTTATTGCATTTATCTACATATATATAGAATTAAAACAATTAAACGGTCCCAAAAGTTAAAGGTATACTGTGCCTTTAAGGACACATCAATTAAAAAAAGGCGCTCTTACGGGAATAGAGCATCAAGGACTCGTTGTCCAGTTAGGAGAGGATGATTTGCCGGCAGCTTCTCAGAGACTGGTCTCATCTGTCTGACTGGCCAGACCTGCAACATGCTGTGTTTGGTCAGTTCACCATCAAACTCAGTCTCCAGGATGACATCCTAAATATACATAAACAATAAAAAAAACAAATTGTGAGTCCTTGATATGTAGAGGTCAAGGAAAATACTCATGAATGACAATTAGTATTTCCTTGTGGTTTATGAGGTATTGCATGGTGAGGTATCGATGATTAGTCAGTTTGCGGTAACACCATGTGTATCTATCTACTTTGCTGTGTAGATTTGTTCTTTGAGAACTTGTCTTGCTATTTATTCTACTGCTGTGGAGTAGATTTCAGAATTTTTGAGGCTTCTGGTTCTGAAAAGAAATGTCCTGCTTATTAACTACTACCTGAGAGGAGGTAGGAAATCGGCCTGGACTACTACTTTCGCTTAGTGGATCAAGGGGACTTCTCGTTATTAACTTCACTGCCACAGAGTGACTTATTAACTGGATTTTAAGTTTCGACTAGCCTGCTCTAGTCATCGTCAGGATACTGAAGAGTGTTCGAGATGCTGGTCTCTTCATAGGGATTCAGAGATTTCAGTGTAGAGTCAGCGCTGCTCTGATTGGTTCTTCTGAAAGGAGCACTGTGGTTGGAGGGCTCAGAGTATTTCCGTTATGCGGGGGGTGGTTACATTGGCAAAGAATGAGTGAGGTGGTTGGGTAGGCCGCCTTACATTTCTGATGTCAAACTTTTTGTTATTCGTGTTGTGACCCACTATTAGGATCCGATACTTACAGTGATGTCATAGCTGCCAGGAGGTGCCATCCACTTGACCGTCCCGCGACATTTCGACGGAAGCATCAATCTGTGTTCAATGAGGGAGTTTTCATGGACGATGCCGTAGAAATCCCCACCCGTTATGTGACTGCCCACCTGTGAAGTTGAAAACGAGTTTAAGTAATAATAATAATAATAATAATATTAGGTATTTGTAATGCGCCAAATCAATCAAAAAGATGTTCACACTACTGAGCCAAACCCTAAGGAATTTGAACCCCCCATGTTCATTTCATTTCATTTATTCATTTATTAATTCTGGTTGTGGAGCCAAGTACTCTCAGAAAGCAAACTTAATCACTGTACTAAATTGAGTTTAATCCCAAACCATTGCACCCAATTTGTTACAATGTTGTTTGCGCTGTAAATAATAAACTCAATTTCATCCATCATAATTAGCTGGCACCATCAAAAAAGCCCAATACACTTTCCATCTCCGGCAATGTTAATAAAAATAAATGTGGATTTATTTATCTGTACAAGCTTGGAAACTTGCTATAAATAGAAATGCATTGTCTGCCCAAAACCGTAAGCAGCCATTGTACACGCAGTTCGCACAACACGTGCAAAATCTTATTTCTGGAGTGAATTGTAGGCTTATACAGTACATAGACCTTTGTTTGCCCCCCTCTTGCCCCCCCCCAGATTAACAGGTCTGGTGCCACCGCTGTCCATCACTCTCCAACACTATGCTTGATTGGGCACAGCTCGTCAAGTGATCACGGCAGTGAATGAACACATGAATGAATTAGAGTTAATAATCTCAATACAATCAACAGATAATCTCTTCTCACCCTAATCCCTTGGTAGGACTGATATTCCCATTTCAGGGATCGATTCAGAGCTGAAATGTTGATACCGCGTGGAATGTAGATGCTGTCTGTCAGCACATTAATGTCCTGTTATGAAAGGGATAACAAAAATGTCAGCAAGTTTAATCAATTTAATGCAACCCCATGGTCTGAATATACAAGAAGGAAATGACTAATAACCTTTTTGTCTTTGCCTTCCCCTTTTTACCACAGATGTCCTTCTGCTGAGTCTGCCTCGTTCAATAACTAATAACTTTTTCTCCCTCTTCCCACCTTTCATTTGCCGTTTGAGGTTTCCAACCTCTTGTGGTCAAACCAGCCCTTCCCTCTACCCCTCCCCTTGTTTCCTTTTTCTGGGTGCTTTCTGCCTCTCTCTCTCTCTTTTCATCTCTTTCCACGGACAACTAATCGTCGGACAACTAACTTTTTTTTTTGCAAATTAGTAGTAATGGACATTTATAAAATGCCAGTATCCGCCAGTATTTGATGGGCTGTTTGCTCATGGGAGTTGAGAAAGTTTGGGGAATGGTCTAAGTATGCCTGATGAACAGGGATATTATTGTAAGCGCCTTGATCTAGCTGCCTGAGCGCTATGTAAGAACTTGATACTATTAGCATTGTTCCTTTGATCTTTCAATTATAGTTTTTAAGCAAATAGCAGGAACTTACACGGAGCGGTCTTTGAATACCATCAAAGATGGAGCCGAGGATCCCGGGTCCGAGTTCCACGGAGAGTGGTTTACCGGTTCTTAGCACCGGATCACCGACAGTCACACCAGCTATAAAAACAAACCTGTTAAGGATCACAATAATTTAACTGTAGGTTCCTCTCGAATGAGAGTAGCAAAATGACCCCATGGTACCCTCAGCCCCTTGTAAGGCACCAAGGTTCCTCTAGAATGAGAGAGTATCAAAATGTCCCCATGGTACTCTTAGCCCCTTGTAAGGCACCAAGGTTCCTCTCGAATGAGAGAGTAGCAAAAAGTCCCCATGGTACCCTTAGCCCCTTGTAAGGCACCAAGGTTCCTCTAGAATGAGAGAGTAGCAAAATGTCCCCATGGTACCCTCAGCCCCTTGTAAGGCACCAAGGTTCCTCTCTAATGAGAGAGTAGCAAAATGTCCCCATGGTACCCTTAGCCCCTTGTAAGGCACCAAGGTTCCTCTCTAATGAGAGAGTAGCAAAATGTCCCCATGGTACCCTTAGCCCCTTGTAAGGCACCAAGGTTCCTCTCTAATGAGAGAGTAGCAAAATGTCCCCATGGTACCCTTAGCCCCTTGTAAGGCACCAAGGTTCCTCTCTAATGAGAGAGTAGCAAAATGTCCCCATGGTACCCTTAGCCCCTTGTAAGGCACCAAGGTTCCTCTCTAATGAGAGAGTAGCAAAATGTCCCCATGGTACCCTTAGCCCCTTGTAAGGCACCAAGGTTCCTCTAGAATGAGAGTATCAAAATGTCCCCATGGTACCCTTAGCCCCCTGTAAGGCACCAAGGTTCCTCTAGAGTGAGAGAGTATCAAAATGTCCCCATGGTACCCTCAGCCCCTTGTAAGGCACCAAGGTTCCTCTAGAATGAGAGAGTATCAAAATGTCCCCATGGTACTCTTAGCCCCTTGTAAGGCACCTAGGTTCCTCTCGAATGAGAGTAGCAAAATGACACCATGGTACCCTTAGCCCCTTGTAAGGTACCAAGGTTCCTCTAGAATGAGAGAGTATCAAAATGTCCCCATGGTACTCTTAGCCCCTTGTAAGGCACCAAGGTTCCTCTAGAATGAGAGTAGCAAAATGTCCCCATGGTACCCTTAGCCCCTTGTAAGGCACCAAGGTTCCTCTAGAATGAGAGAGTATCAAAATGTCCCCATGGTACTCTTAGCCCCTTGTAAGGCACCAAGGTTCCTCTAGAATGAGAGTAGCAAAATGTCCCCATGGTACCCTTAGCCCCTTGTAAGGCACCAAGGTTCCTCTAGAATGAGAGAGTATCAAAATGTCCCCATGATACCCTTAGCATTTTCTAAAGTACCAATGGAATAAAATTATCTATCCAGTATCTATAAAGATGTACCTATAAAGAGCTTTTAAAGGATACAGGTTTCCTCGTAGACCTGAATGGTGGCAAATTCTCCTTCCAATCTAATGATCTCTCCTACCAGCTCGCTGTGGCCGACACGGACAAGCTCGTACATCGCAGCTCCAGACATCTTCTCCGCTGTAACGACTGGGAAAAAAAATATATAAAAAATAGAATGAAACTGGATAATCTTTCTATGTCTGCTGGGTTCAATCAGAAGCTCTTCAAACCTGGGTCTCGAAAGTTTTTAACAAACAGGCGCATCGAGCAGTCACTTATGGTTAGCCAATCAACATTTTTTTCAGTGTTTCTCTTCCAGGGGTTAGTGACAAGAGGTTTTGATACGCGCGCTCGCCTGAGGTAGCGAGGCTGCCCAGAGCCCACATGTGAGCTTGAGTGGCTTACAGAATACCAGTCGAACCCCCAAGATTACCCACAAGCAGCGGTGGAAATGGTTGCGTTTTTTAGCGCAAAGCCGTGACAGTCAGCTTGAACTGTTTGCATTGTCCACAGTGCACACACTTACCAGGGCCAGACACGGCGTGCACGTAGCCATACTCGCTCTCCTTCTCGGCATCACGGACCTTGGGAAGCTTCTCAAACTGGGACATCTTGAAATCTGACATTAATACCCGGAGAAGAAAGTAATCAAAATTAATTAGGTCAAGCTGTGTAGATACAATCAGTGATGTGGTGCCCATAAAATTGATTGATGGTTTGTATATCACTTCAGGCCTAGAATTACACGGAGGCAATTGCCATCCTTGCCCTGGTCTTGGCCTCAGTGCCCCTTCAAAAGTTTCCCATAGACTTTAAGATTTGCCAACTAAATCGCCCTTTGCAAAATGATGAAAACAACCTTGCCCTTTTACATCTCATAGATTCTTTAAATGGGATGTTCATCTTTTCACCAACCAAACCCAAACCATTTCTCTTTTGCCATGCTACCCTGGCTGTAAGAAACTTAGACTGAGGTCAATCATGCTCTAAATAAAAAACAAACAATGATAATACAGTTTTTTCTTAATCAATGACAATGTTATCTCGATCCAAAGTTAAAATTCAAAAGCACGGTGATGAAAACATTTGGATCAGCACAGGTGTTTCTTTCACAAGCATTGAACTTTGTTCTTGAGCAGAGGAATCATAGTATAAAATGGATTTGGAGATGACCTTGTCTGAAAAAAATAAACATTTTCTGAAGAAAACAAAATGATTGAGGTGGGCGGTAACAAAAACCTACACACTTTAATATTTGTTAACTCAATTATTATTATCTTATTTCTAGATTTCCTACCACAACAAAATGGCCCTTTCTATTTTCAGTTTTATCTCAAAATTATAATTTACACTAATTACGGTAAGAATAATCAATGATTAATTTAAATAACTCATTCATTCAGATCAAGCAATTGTAATGTAAATACATTTTATATTTTGTCCTAAAGGTTTGCAGGTATGGGGATGAACAAAAATGCGGGTGAGCGAAAAAATATATAATTCAGCTGTGATTAAATAAAAGCTTTCATTAATTACATCGAAATGATATATTTTTACAGATTTTACAAAGTATCTTACCATTCAGCGCAGTGTTTCAATGGATTGTGTTCAGTAAATCCAATATCATGTGACGGGAGAGCTGTATAGCGCAACACACCTAAACTAAGTAGCCCAATTGTTTCATATACAAACCGCAGTGCTCGATTTATATTGGGCGTGAAATGTAACCACAATGACTACTTAATCGCCCAATATATATGGTACCCAGACGTCTTGAACTGTTTATTTATTTGATAGATTGAGAGCTGACTTTTTTAAGCAGGTGACCAATTTCTGGACGTGACTCAAAACGAGAATGACATCAGTGGTCAGGATACCAGTTTCCGTACGTGATTGTGAAATTCTCACCAGAGTGTGTGAATTTTCCCGGGAGTAAAAAACTTGGAGAGCTTCGTCCGTGAACCCAGAACTGAAATGTCAAATGGTCAAACACGTGAAGTTATAAGTTAACGTTACGCAGTTTTTCATTTTGTGAAGTGGTTGACGTACGAGTTTTTATTATTTCAGACAACATAAAGAATGACACGGTGAGTACTTTAGTTTTTAGTTGAGACATTGTTACAAATTTAATTTTGTTCTTGTTGATCGATGCACTGCATGCAATGCACTTTGCAGCACTTGCAATGCAGCACTGCATGCAGCAATTCATGCAGTGTCAATGTTAACAGTCACACTACACTACAGTAACACTAACATTACAGTGTTACTGTAGTGTAGTGTGACTGTAGTGTTAGATGCCGAAGTGAAAACCAAAACAATGAATACACTTGTTAAATTAAACTTTGTTTGAAAACACTAAATTATTTTGTGCAGTTACAGAAATCAGAATGGCCATCAGGTCATTATTCATGTTTTATTATGCAAAAGCATGAAAAGTGTCTCACAGTCACATTCAATGCCTGGTCTGGTTTTTGACAAATTGAAGTTGGCCAATCATGTGTCATGTTTGAATCATTATATTCTACTTTTAAAACATCTTTCCAACCATTTTTATAACAAATGCTTTTTATAGCCCAAAGCGCCCAAAATCCAAGGAAACGTGTCCCTTTAAATTGTGTCATGTGGTCATTGATTTAGCATGTTTAGCAGAACATTTTAATAACTGATTGATAATACTACTACTAGTGATATAATTCTTCTCATCACCCAGCTAGGAGTAACAACTGGGTACCTGGAAGGGTCGAGATTGTTGATAATAATTTATTAAAATATAATTAGCAACCTGTGTACCCATTTGTCTTCCGATGCTCCTAAGCTAAGGAGTTGAGAGATTTTCAGATACACCTCCCCCTTGGGCACAATGAACAGGGGTACAAATGTAAGGCACTTTGAGGGGCCTACTTGGCTTAACAATATAAAGGCACTGTTTGTTGCTCTCGTCCATGACATTTGACCTTTGACCTTTGGACCTACAGGGGAAGGATAGAGCTCGGGGCCATCACGCCTCATAATATAAAACAGCTGAAGAGGCTGAACTCTGTCGTGTTTCCTGTTTCCTACAACGACAAGTTCTACAAAGATGTGTTGGATGTAGGAGAACTTGCAAAATTATGTAAGTATTTGTAGATGTTGTTTTAAAGGTCCAAGGGTCATTAGTCATTACCCTGAAAACAGTTTGTGTAATTTCTATCCAAAAGAAAAGATGGTATGATATTTTTTGTCTGAAATGCCCCCGTTGATTAGAATTCAATAAAAGTATGTCAACAAATTTTAATCTCAAAGTGCCGAGTATGCAGTGCTTATCACTTATCAAACAGTTATCATTATATCTAAACAAATTATCATTATTTTGCAAAACTAGAGGATGGGAATTCATTTTGCTCTTCAGGAAACCATCAATTGAACCTATGTGATGGTTATTTTCAGGTTATTTCAATGATATAGTCGTCGGTGCTGTGTGTTGTAGAATAGACACAACAGAAGATGGTTCTAGAAGATTATACATCATGACTTTGGGATGTCTTGCTCCGTACAGAAGACTCGGCATCGGTGAGATACTTATGTTTTGCAGACACACTTTCCTTATTTTTAACCCCCCGAAAAATGTCAAGTAATAAACCACAAGGGAAACTGATTGGGTAAATTCTCAAATAGTTTTGGGTTGAACAAAGACAAATATACTAGAGAGGGACTTGAACCCTCAAACTCTGGATTAATTTGCCAACGCTCTACCAAAGTGTGGCTAATAGGAAGTAACTGTTACAGTAAACTCGAGGGTACAACCATGTAAGCTTGGGCGATATCGCTTTTTCTCAGCCACGATATATCGTCGAGAATATATCGCGATATTCGATATAATCGCGATTATTTCTTTATGCCGTCAATCTACTACAATTCTCACGTTGTGAGTTGTGGCTATGATTGACTGATCATTTCTGCCGTTGTTCCAATCACCTATTCTTCGGGTTTTACTCTAAACCTATGGTATGAAAACCTGGGCCTATTACTTACACACATTTAATGTGTTAACTGCGCATGACAGACTGTTTTTTATGTGTGCATAAATAATTAGATCACGCTACTCGCACGTCCGCAACACGCACGTGATAACACCCGTCTGCGTGAGACCGCCTGATCGCTAAGGCTTTGATGTTGGTTTTTTCGAAGACTAAACCCCGTCGGATCGGATCTGTTGGGGAATCTTGCGGTTGCGGTCTGTGACTTGCAACTCTTTGACAGCTCTTTGATGCAGCAAATCGTCTCAACTAGGAGATTTATTGTTGCAATATCGTCTTGACGAGGAGATTTATTGTTGCAAGATCGTCTCGGCTAGGAAATACATCGCGATACTTAACGATATCGCGATTTACCGATATCACGATTAAAAAAAATATGACCCGATATCATAATCGTTTCAGAACTAGTATCGCGATATTCGATAATATCGTGGTATCGCCCAAGCTTACAACCATGTATCAATCTATTTTAAGAGGAGTGTTAGTTCTGAAAAAAGCTTGTTGTGGTTTTGATGTTCCAACAGCATTAAGGCATGTGATTCTTCAGGATTTTTCCTGTTTTCAGGATTTTCTCAAAACCTCCTTGAGCGTTCAAATTTTCTTGGAAGAAGTAACGTAATCACCAAAGGGAGAAAGAAATAGTCACATTCCCTCGAATCTCATCCCTGCAGTTAACACTGCTCGTCTTCAGAAGAAATTTGAGTGATAGTTACAACAGACTTTTGGGTGGAACAAACAATTTTTCTTTGTTCAACCCAAAACTGTTTTAAATTTACCATGTCAGTTTCCCTTGTGGTTTATTACTCGACAAGTTACACTAGAGTATAAAGGCCATGTTACTCAGGGCTATTTTTCAAGGCAACTTGGAGGCAACCAACTGCACCTTTAAAAGCACAAGGAACACTTTGGCAGCACAAGAGACATTCTTCTAGCTGTAACTCACTATCCCCAAGAAAATAATGGGAAAACTGGAATTGGTTTCCTGTAAATTGCCTTTGTGTGACATGGTCGTAAGATTTTCGGAGGATCTGTGTATTGTTAGGGTGTCCTGACAAAGACACTAGGGTTTTAGGGCTAATCTGAAATAGAAATAAAGTACATTTAGTCATTATTGTTTACTTTTTTGCAGTTCATAGTATTTTGTATCTTTGTATTCACACAGGCACGGTGATGCTAAAACACGTTCTGGACTACTGTGCCAAGGACGGAAATGTCAACAACATTTATCTGTAAGTTTTAGAGTGACGCTGTAGAACCCACAGAGCGCTGTGCTTTTCAATTCAATACTACCTCCTAAAAGTCAGCAAATACAAAGATGTTAGAAAGATGCTAATGGTTGTGAGCATCCTGCAAAATTATTTTGTCTCAAGGCATGGAAGTGCCCCCTTTGATTAGAAATCATTAAGTATGTCGACAAATATGTTTTTCCAAAGATCGCCTTGAAGGAAGGGTATACTTTTGTGTTGTCAAAGACCAGTATCTTCACTTGGTGTATCCCAACATACGTATAAATAACAAACCTGTGAAAATTGGCTCAATTGGTTATTGAAGTTAAAAGAAAATAACGAAAGAAAAAAAAACCTTGTTGCATAAAATTGTGGGATTTCAGATGCCTGAGAAAGGCTTCATTTTCAGATTCAAATTTGTTGGAAACTTTCCTCTTTCTCTAAAAAACTTCATTACTTCAAAGGGGGTCGTTTCTAACAATGTTTTATAGTATCAACAGCTTTCCAGTGCTCTTTACCAAGTGTTCTTATGGTCATTCATTTTTGGAGTAAATATCAATGGTATACCCTCTTTTTAACAATTAGGCACTGTATTCAACTGAAAACTTTCACTGTTGACTTGTATTGTATCTTTCTTAAAATCCGTGTTACTTTTCCACAGACATGTACAAATTAACAACGAATCCGCCATAGAGTTCTACAAGAAATTCGACTTTGAAATCATCGAGACGAAAGAGCACTACTACAAGAGGATCGAGCCGGCCGACGCCCACGTTCTGCAGAAAACATTACAAACCAAGGCAGTCAAGAACGGAGTCCACAGTAAAGACGGTGAGACGGGAGTCAAAGTCTAGGGCCACATTTTTCAAGTTGGACTGCTTGTTCGTCAAGTTTTAATAACCGCTCAGGAACAATTCTCTGTGAGCAAACCCGAGTGAGAGTTACTGAACTGTTTTTTTTTTTGCTGGTCTTCATCTGGTGAATTCGTTGTAAGGGTCCAAGTGACAGGTATGAGTAATCTCAAACTTTCATCTTAATCGAGACCATTTTAAAAAAAAATAAAAATAGTGGCTTCTTAAATAGCGCTCATACTCGTCACTCAGTGACGCCCAAGGCGTTTCAACATTCAGTATTTTCCCGCAAGGTATTGTGGAGCTTTGTTTTGAAGTATGAGACCTATTCCTTTACATAGCACCATGTACAGTGTAATGGTTCACAAGGTGCTGTGGCGCAATAAACAAGGAATACCGCGGCGAATCCCTTCTCTTTTCGATAAGTGCACTGGGTTCTTTTACGTGCATTACTCAACACACCGGACCTATGGCTTTACGTCCCATCCGACACAAGTGTCAAGACCACTCCTTGCTGAACAGAAACACCAGAGCTTGAGTCCGGTGCTCTTATCCGCCTGGCAACGTGAACAAAATAAGTTTTTAATTTTCTATAGATATAAAACAGGCATGGGATTTTTTGAAAACCTCCTAGAGCCATCCGTTTTTCGAGAAAGAGTAAAGCAATTACCAAAGGTAGAAATAAATAGTCCACATTGTGTCCAAACCTGATGCACAGAGTCTGTAAACCTCCTTATAATTGTAACATCTGAGAGGTTCTGGGTCTAGAATAAGGGGACCCAGGCCCTCAAGCTATTTTCAGGAATTTTCACGTTCGTCTGAATATCGTCCCTGATAAGAAAACAAGCTCTTGATGTACTTATCTAGTGCTGAGGATACTGTTCCCAGAAGCTCTTTGAAATCTGTAACTCCAGGGGGTTACCAACATAAGGTGGTAATATATGCGCTTTCAATTGTCAAACAATTTACACTCCGTAAGATTTTTTGGAGGGTAATTTTCAGACCTTTTTGTCATCAATGAGTCTCATTCTTGAAGTGATTGCCCCTTACTTCGCAAAGATTAAATATGCCATAGAAATAATCAATAATGGTAAAAATGTAGCGACAGAAAATTCTCCACAATCCATTAAAGAGTTCTAGCGTAAACTTGAATCCAAATTGTGAGGATTTTTTATACTGGTAAATTGGGTTGTGTGATTGTAGCAGATACGATTCAGGAAAAAAAAGTAGTAATTCTCTGTGTAAATCTTCACTGTGGACCATCGTTTTGAAAAAGACTTGCCAAGCATTATCAATTTGTCAATGCATTGGCCATTTAAAAAATATAAAAAATAAAGTTATTTTCAAAAACAGGTGTAATTGGTGGGCCAAAATCTGCACTGATAGCTAATTTTTTTCAGGAAAAACTTGACAAAGATGATTGCTTGACAGCCCTTGGAAAGGCTTATTCAGGAGGAAAAAAAATTGTAAAAAGGAATAGATTTTCAGTCCAAATCTGCACTGGTGGTAATTGTTTTCAAAAAGACTTGATTAACATGACTTATTTTTTTAGTGCTAGGGGCATTTCAAACAAAAAGAGTAACTGAGTATCTGTTCTGGTGGCCATCATTTAAAAAAAAGATGTTTGAGGCCTCCTGCACTGGCTAATTGTAACGGTACCGTAGGGTAAAACGCCATCCCCACCAGCCGTTTATCAAAAGACGCAGCGAGATGGACACTTCTGCGAAGAGAGCGGAATTTGCTTGGACTACACCAGATGATGATCAAATATTACAGTCTAAGTTACTCGGACTAGTACTAAAGCAATTTATGTGATAGTGTTTAAAGGCCCTGTACACTATTGGTAAGATCGAAAAACACAAATGTTCACAGATTCACACACAACTTACATGATTTAAAGTAAGTAATGGTAGAAAGGGTTCCTTAAAATATTTCTGCCTAAAATGCTATCGTTTCTGAGAAATGAGTAAATCAATAGTTTTTATCACGCGTGATAAAAACTCGATGTTTGAAAAAACAGAAAACACATAAGGTCTCTTTTCACTATTTTCTCGTGGCCTTCGATGACCATTGAGCTCAAACTTTCACAGGTTTGTTTGTTCATGCATACGTTGAATTACACAAAACATGAACACTATCTGCGACTATTTTGTTAGCTTTACCAATCCTGTATAATACCTTTAAAGCGGAAATATTTCTAAGGTTCTAGATAACCTGGTCAGATGATGCAATGATGAAGACACTACTCTGAATTTGAAAAAATTTCCCACAACTATTTAAAGGTAATGTACACTTTTGGTAACAGCTTAATATCAGTGTCTACATTTTGTGTGATTAAACATATGCATGAACAAACTAACCTGTGAAAGTTTGAGCTCAATTGGTCATTGAGGTCACGAGAAAATAGTGAAAAGAGATCTTATGTGTTTTCTGTTTTTTCAAATTATCGCGCGCGATAATTACTATTGTTTTACTCGTTTCTCAGAAACGATAGCATTTTAGGCAGAAATATTTCAAGGAACCCTTTCTACCATTACTTACTTTAAGTCATGTAAGTTATGTGTGAATCTGTGAACATTGTGTTTTTCGATCTTACCAATAGTGTACAGGGCCTTTAAACTGCTTTGAAGTGTGGTTAACCCCTCCCACTTGTTATGATACTGCATTGGATGGTACCGAGTGGTTCAGACAGTAGGAGGGTTGACTATGTACTGTGTAAAACCACTTGCCTTATGATATCATACTGCAGACTGGCATACATGTATGTGTAGTGCATCTATCATTCAAAATTACAGTGGATGATATTGAATGGTCAGACAGTAGGAGGGTTGACTGTGCATTGTGTAGAGGCACTTACCACATGATCAAGGTTTTAGCCAAGATTTGGTAAAAGGGTGTCTAAATTTGCTGGAACTTTAAAAACTGGGTGTTCAAATGTTCACTTACAATACATTTACATGTAAATGACAGATAAAACAGGTGCCAAATTTAAAACAGGGTGTCCCAGGCCTGGAATTACATGAAGGCCACTGAGGCCATGGCCTCTGTTGCCCTGGTCTTGGCCTTGGTGCCCTTCAAAAGTTTCCCATAGACTTATAGATTTGCAAATGGAAGTGCCCTTTTCAAAAAGAAAATGGCCTTGCCCTCTCAAAGATGAAATCCCAGGCCTGGTGTCCAAAAGACACCCAGACACCCCTGTGGCTAAAACTATGCACATGGTTTTACAGTCCAGATAAAAAGCGGCATTTCTTAAAGGAACATTACAGAATTGGTAAGAACAAATATACTTTTTGATCACAGATTTACACACACATGTACATAAAACTTACACGGTCTAATGATGATGATAGTAGAAAACATCCCTTGAAATATTTCTGTCTGAAATGCCATATTTGATGAGAAATGAATAAACTAACTTACCGATTGGAGTTTATCGCTCAGTGAGCGTTTTATTCATTTGTTGAATCTATATGATTTCATGCAAATGTGTAATCGGTTTTTCACTATTTTCTCGTAACCCAGATGGCCGATCGATCTCAAACTTCTACAGGTTTTTTGTCAGTTTATGTATATGATGGATTACATAAAGTGCTTACGCTGCCAGCAAACTGTTTTGTTAGCAAAAACCAATTCTGTAATGTTCCTTTAACTACTAGGCCACTGAACATGCCTAGTGTTAAAAGACCAATTTGAATCCTTTACATTGTAATTAAAAGCTGGTACCACAACTTCCTTGTTGTTGATCCACACATCTTTTGTTTGTACATAGATCGAGAGGAATTGTGTAAAATTGCTTTTTGTATTGAGTCTTGTTTGTTGCTGGATGGAAAGATTATTTCAACTGTTTATGTAGGACTGTAGCATACACTTAACTTATTGTTTTTCATACATGGAGGAAACAATGCTTTAAAAAAAATTGACCTTCAATTGCTTTGATTTATCTTTTTTGTTGTCTGTATTTCCTACTATCAATGTTCAGTACATTGATGAAATTGAGGGCCCAGCGTTCTCCCTTGACAGTGGTCCGCTGGCCAAATACCAGTTAAAACACCCGAGGACCAGTCAAGATTCTCTCCAAGTGGTCCTGCTGTCTAGTTCAGTATTGAAAAGCATCTCTATTTCATTTGAAATATGGACTTAGTAAAAATAGGTGATGGACTAGTGAAATGACAAGCTAAATAGTCCTGCTGGCCAGTCACTGAAAAAAGTTAAGGGCAAACCCTGTGAGGGTGTATTCGTTCTGCGGTTCTGCTTGTATGTCATGGTGAGTTAGACGAGCTACATAGCGGCCTGGGTAGACAGAAAACATTGCTGAACCCCTTTCCCGCAGATCAGAGCACACAAACATTCTTAGCGCCTAGCTGCAGGAAAACTCGGAGATAAACAAGAAGTTAGTGTCTTTATTTTATACTTTCACTTCTAGTAGATATATATGACATTAAAGAGAATGATGTGCTCTTACCAATGGTATTCAATTTGTTGGGGGTATGTTTATTTGCTAGGCAGTATAGTGTTGAATGTTTATTGTAATAATAATAACAATATTGACTCTTATATAGTGCAATTCCAAAGAATAATCATTGCGCTTCGAACATTATTAGGCCGTATCCGAATTAGTGCTACAGCTACGGCTACGACTGTTGCTATGGGTGTTGCTGCGGTCGTCCTATACTTCAACGCATAATGAAGCAGCGATCTAGCTGTAGCCGCCAATTTCTTATACCATCTCAGCTCCCTGGGGATTAACAGCCTACAGTATACAGTAATACAGCACTAAATGATATGAGCTTAGTAGGCAGGAACAGTGTTATGTACTGAGACGAGTCAGGTTGATATATTGAGTTAACAAATGTCTGTTGATCAAAATGAGCAGGATACCAGTCACAGATAATACATGTGATATGGTATTTTGACTGGTGTTTTGACTGGTAACCTAAATCTGGTAAGCATAATTGGTATGTGCTTGGCTACTTGTGCTTAAGCAGCTCTATTAAAGTACACTCTGAATTACTCGGTGGCTTTGGCCTCTGTTGCCGGGCCGAATTTCATAGCTCTGCTTTAAGCAGATAAATTGCTTAACAATTTACTACTAAGCAACATTTAGCTGGAAACCATCCCACAGATGGTACATGAGACACGAGAAATATAATTTGGTTTGTTTTCAAGAGGCTGAGAGACTTTTGAATATTTGGCATTTAGCATTAGTTGATTATGGCGTGCTTGTGGTGCACTCCAAAAATCTTGAAGTACCCCCTCTGTTGGTTAAAACTTGTACAGGTTGGATGAGTATGCCTCTACACGTCAGCGGGCGACTTCGCTTGTCCCCATCTAGGCTGGTCCGCTGTCCTTATCCACAAGGATACGGACAGGCACCGGTCTATTAATCAAAGAGATGGTCACTGCTAGACTGGTCCCCTGTCCGACTGGTCCCCTATCCGCACGACCGCAATGGGATGCGAGGTCAAAATAATGTGCGTTTGGCAGGATTTCTCCAAACGCTCGAAGCCGGTCTCTGGCGTAAAACACGAGCCTCGAAGTGTGACGTCAGATGTTCGGGCTACTACTACTAGGCCCCGCCGGTCTTATCCAAGACCGCTGGTATGGGCTGATGCTTGTACAGAGTTCTTGTTCAGGATGTAGTGGTGCATTATGGGAACAAGTGTACTGCTGATCGGCTCAATGCGCACAATCACAACATAGAATTTCTATACTTGCCATAATAATAATGCGCGGAGGCTCCATAATGTAAACGATCTTTTTAAACCAAAGTTGTAAGAACTTGAATGTTGCGATCGAGCCTTCCCTATTGTTAGTACAAGGCAAAGAATGACAAACAATTGGTTTTAATGTCTAAGGTCACTCTAGTAATGGTGGCATAATTGGCTGGTAGACCATAGGCCTATATAGGAATAATAGCCAGAACTTGTCACCTTGGTCTTGATTCGCACTTTGACTTAAAAATAAAGCTACATAATTATTGATAATTGAATCTTTCGTATACATGAAGATGTGACCGGTGGTTGTTAGGTCAGGGGAATGGTCCAATGTGCATGTCCACAATGTCGGCCCATCCCATCGTTTTTTGGACGAGGCACTGGGGACCGAGCGAAGATGGGCACTGAGGAATTGCCTACCACACCAGAAACACTGGGGCGAACCCCTTCTAAACGATCAGTGTACTGGGTTCATTTACGTGCGTTTACAGCAACACACGGGACCCACGGCTTTACGTCCCATCTGAAGGACAAAGCAATAATGGTTAAGTGTCTTGCACAAGGAGGTGTCATGACCGGCACTCTAATTAAAAACACTGATTAAAATCAATATAAATCTCAAGGATCTCCTGTTGAGACAAGTGCTCACACACTAGCGGAACAAAACCACCATCACCTGTCTTAAGAAGAGCTATTACAAATTATTTTGTTCTTCAACTGAAATCACTCCTATATACGATATACCAGAATCTTTCAATAGCATTTTTGTCTTGCATTCAACATAATTTCTGTCATAGCTGACCGACTCTGCTTGATTACAGTACTGTGTTGGCAATATTGGCCATGTTACTGGTAACATTGCGTTTTTGTTTTTGGCAGTTCGCCTAAACAAGGCTAACAGCCACTCTTGGTAAGGGGCTACAAGATAAATAAATAAAACACTTAGAAGAGGGGACACCTTGCCTTTGGGTTGGGCACTTTGGGCTACAAATGCGTTAGTTTTTAAGTTAATAATGGTCGGTTGAAAGGTGGAAAGCCTCTAGCCTAGCCTGCTAATAAATGCTCTGTAATGTCCAAGGTCACTCTTGTAATGGTGGCATAATTTGCTGGTAGACCAGTGGCCTATAATTAGGAATGATAGCCAGAACTCGTCCTGTTTGATCTTGATTCGCACATTGACCTCATGGCGTCCTGACGGGGTTCAAACGCTGTTAAAAGCCGAAAAAAATCCTCGTTATAACGCATCAGCTATTGTTTACACTGTCAACGATAGTTTCAAGTAATTTTTGGGTGTTTTACAAAAGCATCGATGCCATGCATTTGGGGTAAAACTAAGAAGATTAACTAATTGCAAAAAAGAAAACTGCAAATCAAATAAATAACATATCAATCTTCCGACGGCCTAGCAATGATCAACCGTGGATGATTTCATAATTACCCGTTTTGAATAGAGCGCACGCAATCGAATACCTTTTATAGGAATTTTCTTGTGTGTGTTTTTAAATATTTTTTACATCGTCATCTTTAAAGGTATTATACAGGATTGGTAGAGCTGACAAAACAGTTGCAAACAAAGTTCATGTTTTGTGTGATTAACCATAATTATACATGAAATAACAAACCTGTGAAAATTTGAGCTCAATTGGTCATCGAGGTCACGAGAAAACAGTGAAAGGAGACCTTATGTGTTTTCTGTTTTTCAAACATCGAGTTTATTATCGCGCGCGATAAAAACTTGTTTTATTCATTTCTCAGAAACGATAGCATTTTAGGCAGAAATGTTTTAAGGAACCCTTTCTACCATTACTTACTTTAAATCATGTAAGTTATGTGTGAATCTGTGAACATTGTGTTTTTCGATCTTACCAATAGTGTACAGGCCCTTTAAATGTCACTGTCTCCCCATATACAACTGAGCAGAGAATAAAAGTTCAAAGTAAATTAATAATTTCCCCTTTACTGTTAAAAGCTGTGAGATTTTAAAGTATTTTTCGTGTATTATTGAATATTTAGCATTTTGCACTGTAGTATGCTATGGGAAATTATTTTGGTGGGGTGCAACCCTAAAGATCGGGGACTTTACAAATAATAGAGCGCCACCAAGAGTTTACCCCGAAGGGTTATTATTCAAAGATGGTCATTATTTTCAAAGGTGGTCGTAACGCGAGAACAGCTTTTGAAAGCTAAGCTTCGTGTACAAGGGCGAAGTCAATCTTCCAAGTTAAAGAGGTTTTCAAAGGCCAGGTTCTTATTAAATGCAAACTTGGGATGTTGACAGTTCTCCCTACTACAATCTAGATTGTTTTACGAAGAGGAAGATCAATTCCTATATTCAGCTCCCCTTAGTTATTTTCATCTGAAATATTTATCTTCTTGTATTCCCAACACACATCACATTGGTAAAAAAATCACACCTGCACCTTGTGGCCTTTTTTTTTTATTGATGCGCAGTGTATTGTGAAATTGACCTTTCCATGACAGTTATCGTGTTTTCTCCGATCTGGAGTCAATACAACCAACGTAGAAAGAGCAGCACTAGGAGTCAACAAATTGTATTGACAGTTAGACAAAAAGGTATGTTCTCGCCCCGCCCCTCCCTGAATCTGTGTTGCAAAAAGGCGTTCACTTTTCTGCTGAAAGTGAGTCAACTAAAATGTACGTACATGAACTCAGTAAAACCCAAATCATGTTCAGGGCCTAAAGTCCATGTAGAACTGCTCAAGCACAATTGCTTACCACAGAATAAGGTTTACCAGCCAAAATAGCATATCAGACATACCGCCTTTGACTGGTTTCCTGCTTAGCTTTCCTTAGCAGAAAACGTTTAAGCAAAGCCGGGGCCCTCGATCGTCATGCAGCAAAAGACGAATGCAGAATTACGAACGAAACGTCAGCATTAATCATTAAAGCATGATTAGAAAAAGGCAAATGATTCTTAGGTCGTCAATTTCTTGAAAACGTGAGACCCCTGCGTAAAAGTTTTTGTTTCACACTCCATACACTTTGATTTTGAAAGCTGTCTAAATGTTCTCCCCATTGTATTACCGACAACCATAAAGCGCCCATAATAAATAAACACGTGCACGGGTAAATCTAGACTGAGATGGAACACAGCCGCCATCTTGGACATGTTCCTTGCCTGCTAAGTAGTAGTAGTGAATCTCATAAAAAAAATTAAAAAAAAAGGCAACCAGACTGTGGTATTTTTAAAACTCTCTTTTCCCCCAGCATCGATGAGTGCAGCGGCGTATCTAGGGTTCGAACGAGGCGCCCGGGTACAAGATTATGGTCCTTCATCAGTCACTTTGTCTTTGAAAAACTGAACATTATTTTGAGATAATATTAGTAATAACCATAAGTAATATAAGCCACAATCCAAGGGGCACGATATTTTCCCGGTGGGTAGTAGCATCGTAAAAGAAAACAGTGAACAGGTAATAACAATTAAAGTTGTCGATTTGGCGCCCATGTAGCTAAACACATTGGCCAGTTCGTTACAACCGAAATCAGCTGTTTTTGTTGTTTTCGGTTTTTTACTTCAGGTTTTCAGATACAATTTTCTCGAATATGACTTCATTTCAGACGGGATTGCACAGAAGAAAATCAGTATTAAGAAAAAAAAACATAAATCAGATAAGCTTTTTAGAAATAAACAACTCTTGTTTTGTATCCATACCAATCCTGTACAATACCTTTAAAAAAACCTTGACGAAAACGAATTGCTTTTCATCGACAGTATAAAGTGATGGACAATTCCTGCCATCCTGATAATGCATTTGAAAGTGAAAATGTCTGAGCTAATTTTCATTCAAATTCGGCCATTGAACAGTTCACAAAGCAAAGTAACTCATGCATTAAAAGACTCCAGCTATTGCTCTTGGCCACAACAATCTATAAACTCGTTATCGGTGAAGAGACAATGACGAATCCCCTCGTCGACGCTTACGGACATGTCGCAGTGATATTATTTGGGCAGCTTAAGAGCTTCTAGGACATGTCAACAAAATTAATTTTCGGAAGAAAATAATTTGTATGTGTACTGTAAGTTTTAAAGAAAAATTACATGTGGACAATTATTTTAAGAGGAAATCATATCAGAGGACAAATTTATTCTATTATTGGTTGTGTTTTTTTCCCCGAATACAAACCGTTAAACAAAGAGTGTAAATACATGTTAATAGGTCAATTCAATAATTCATAGCAAAGTATAGACGCTCTCTGGTGAAAATAACAAACAAACATAACAACAATCTATTTTGCAGTATTGTCTTTTTGCAACCAATTAGGCCATCGGCCAAGTTGTCCCCAGTGCTCAGTATTATTCTCTGATCACACACCAGAGTTGCACCAAGGATTCGTGGCGACATGTACCTCATTATAGAATCACTTTGCGCAATTTAGTTTTTTAATGACAGCCATTTGAAGTTTTAGTACCAAAACCATCTCTCTCATCATTTCGAGAAACTAAAATTTGCTAAGCAGACGTTGGATTAAACTACATGTACATGCAGGGGCACTGGCCTGTATCTAAACTATACCCTATCACTATCAGCCAGTGTTACACTTGTACGTACATGTACATTACGTGTAAAGCAGGCACCATAGCATTACATGTAAATTCACCTCAGCGCACTATGCTATTGTATTGTATACTGAGTAAAGCCTGCCTGCATGCGGAATGGATGGTGACAATGCAACCAGAAAATTACGAACAAAACCTGGCTGATCTGTGGACTGAAGTAGTGATCTAAACAAGAAGAAGAAGGGGTTCGGGGGGAGTAGAGACCGCTAAAGAGAGGGGCCCACCACCATCGGAACATGGCGACTGTGAACCCAATTAGTCAAGAGGAGCGCTTCCTGACCGCGGTTCGTGACGGGGATGTGAGCTATGTTGAACAAGTTCTCGAGAATAAACATGAAACCGGACTGGATATAAACCGAAGCGACCGGAATGGGAAATCGGCACTAACTCTTGCTGTATTACAGGGGAATTTACGTAAGTATATAATCAATTCTCAATTGTAAGCGTCAATGCAGTTTGTTAAGTGATACTGCCTGTTGTGATTGGAGTTGAGCCGACATTTGGGTGTGGTGGTAGCCCGGTGGTACAGACAAACACTTAAAAAATCACAAAATTAAAAAAAAAAGATACCGATTTTCAGGCAAAATGTAGTAACTGAAAGACTCCATAATATTACCGGAAATAGTATATAATAACAGGCCTGGAATTTAATCTTGGAGAGGGCAAGGCCATTTTCATTTTGTAAAGGGCACTTCCATTGGAAAATCTTAGAGTCTATGGGAAAGTTTTGAAGAGGGCACCAAGGCCAAGACTATGGAGGCAATGGCCTTCGTGGCCTCCTTGTAATTCCAGGCTTGTTATAAAACCATGGAGGATTGATATAGAAACCAAGTGATGGTTGTATTGGGTTGTGTTTTAGTGGGAAAATTGCTGTCGGTTTTTCAACCCAAAACTATAATGGAGAGAGATTGGATGTTGACAGCTTTGGCGTTTCAGGCATGGAATTACACGAAGGCCATGGCCTTCGTTGCATGCCCTGGTCTTGGCCTTGGTGCCCCTTCAAAAGTTTTCCATAGACTTTTAAGACTTTCCAATGGAAGTGCCCTTTGCAAAATGAAAATTACCTTGCCCTTTGCAAAATGAAAATGACCTTGCCCTCTCAAAGATGAAATTCCAGGCTTGGCGTTTATATTCCGTTGTTGGAGCTTGGCTGAGTTCCCTTGTTGGGAAGAACATCCTAAAAAAAGAAAACAAACAAACAAACAAAATATGCTTTAAAAGTTTACCAGGTAATTTAGTACACAGCACTGAGCTTTGCTGCATGCAGTATTTACAAGCTCTCGCCATTTAAAAAAAAGGTATACATTGTATTAAAACAAAAAGTCAAAAGCCGACAACAGTTGTTGATTTCACAGCTCTTCATAAACATCTGTACCATCAATTCAATGCATATTTAATAATGTGTCTGGTGGTGGTACAAGAGATCATTATGCAATTTGGTAGATACCATTCCGTGGAGCTTCTTGGGATGGGGTGGGGGCGTGTGGCGTAATTGTAGGAGTTGTTGGGAATTTGCAAGACATTGAATTAAAGGTAGGCTACTACACAGGATTGGTAGAGCAAAGTACTCGCAGACAGTGTTCATGGTTTGCGTGATCAACAATTGTTCATGAAACCTATCAACACAAAATGTGGGCTTAATCCGTTGTGTGGGGCAGAAGAAAATAGTGAAAAAACTAGCACAATTTTCAGTATGTAAACACACTGTCCTTAACATTGGTTGTCACAACCAAAATCAGCTGTTGGGGTTTTTTTTTTATCAGGTTTTCTCGATTATGATCAATACTAACAATAAACAATATGTTTTTCATCCTCACCAATCCTGTATAATACCTTTCGACTCAATTGATTATTATCCAGGGCTCAACGATATTTGTGTATGTATGTATCGGCAAGGTTTTAGCCAGAATTTGGTAAAAGGGTGTCAAAATTTGCTAGAAATTTAAAAACTGGGTGTCCAAATTGCTCACTTACAATACATTTATGTGTAAATGACAGATGAAACAGGGTGTCCACAGTTCAAATTTAAAACAGGGTGTCCAAAAGACACCCAGACACTTCTCTGGCTAACACTGTGTGTATCGGTATGTTTTTATGTACCATACACTCATCAAAAGGGAAGGGGTTGGGGTCACCTACAATCCGACACCCCATGTGGGTGTACACGAACTTGGCACCAATGTACCCCCACCCACAAATTGCTTTTAAGAAGCTTGATCCGACTGCCACTTTGTCACCGATTACGAAACACCACCCCCCCCCCCAATACCTTTGATCAAAGTGATTATACTTTATAGCAAGGCATACTCGCCGACGTGTTGTTTTCGGTGTCACATTTAATTTGTAATTAGCCATGCTTCCATGGTCGTCTACTCTGTGTGCCTACGCATTGCTTCTCATTAGGCCTCTACCAAAAAAGAGCACCAGACAGTTTCGCACTCACTGCCGCACTTTGGGTTCCACAGGCTCGAGTGAAAAAAAAAAAAAAAAACCAAGACAGCTGTTCGTCATAATTATGATGCAGGTCTATTGAACTTCAAATACATGCAACTGAGCGGGGAAGGATTCCATCCAGCAATGCTGCACAGCAAAATATCAAGTCTGAACATATGCTGTGAACGCTAACCAGTACTGAGGAGCAAAATAATGAATTGTGTGCAGAATTTTGCTAAGCTTCCTCTACAAGGAAAATCGGTCTCTGTATAAAAATAGAGATTAATAGTAAGACTCAAAGAATGTGGTGCTAATTTAAGCTTGTTTGTGCTTAGTGTTAGGGTGTCTGGGTGTCTTTTGGACACCCTGTTTTAAATTTGGACACCCTGTTTTATCTGTCATTTATGATGTATTTTTTAAAGTGAACAGTTTGGACACTCGGTTTTTAAATTTCCAGCAAATTTTGACACCTCTTCACCAAATCTTGTCTAAAACCTTGTGTACATGCATACAATTTTCTTCAAAGCACAACCAAGCAGAAATGTCACAACAATTATGTTGTTTCGACTTGGTACAATGTACTTAATGACTACTTTAGGGCAATAATTTGCTTCGTCGACTTTCGAAGTGGTGTTTACTGTTAAAGACACTGGACACTATTGGTAATTGTCAAAGACCACTCTTCTCACTTGGCAGCTTGGTGTATCTCAACATATGGATAAAATAACAAACCTGTACAAACTTGAGCTCAATTGGTCGTCGAAGTTGCGAGATAACTATGAAAGAAAAAACACCCTTGTCACACGAAGTTGTGTGCTTTCAGATGGTTGATTTCGAGACCTCAAATTCTAATTCTGAAAATTACTTCTTTCTCGAAAACTATGTCACTTCAGAGGGAGCCGTTTCTCACAACGTTTTATACTGTCAACCTCTCCCCATTACTCATTACCAACAAAGGTTTTATGCTAATACTTATTTTGAGTAATTACCAATAGTGTCCACTGCCTTTAAAGTATGATGGCCCCGAAAATAATAATACAAAACAAAAAAAATCTCTAAACTCATTTTGACAGATAGTGCTGTTTCAAAATGAAAAACAAACACAGTTTTTCGCATATTGTCACGGACACTGCACAAAACGCATGTAACACGCAAAATTATTCAAACATTTATTATGGCTAATGGACTTTACATGATGTCGGTCTCGGGATCCCAATAATAACTCACTTTTTTTTTGGTAGGCCCTATGTTTTTAAAAATTAGCTACCAGACCTGATACTTCACGAAGGCAACAGAGGCGATTGCCTCGATGCCCCCTGGTCATTGCCTTGGTGCCCTTGAAATGCTCCAATAGAAATTTACTATTTCCTCATAGGGTGCCCTTTACCGAGGAGAGAATGCCTTGGTGCCCTTTCCCTTTCTAGAACAAAGCATACAGGCCTGACCTGTACCACTTATCATTTGCGGTTTTTGTGTGTGAAATACCTTAAATAAAAGATGTGTCTCGCTCAAGAACACACGTGACATGACCGACACGCGAACCCATGTCCAGATGAAGCATTCCTACTCCAACATGATAATCCAGGTTAAAAAACCAAACTCGAAGAGGGCCTATCATTTTTGTGCAGGTACACATCCTGTACAATGCACTTTTCAAAGGCTTAATAGGGCTTATTAATAAACAATGTTTTTTTGTTATCATATTTTTTTAATGTTCGGTTCATATTCCGGTTACCATATTCCTCATTTTTAATGAGGCATACCAACCGCAGAACCTGTGGGAAATGTCGTTTGAATAGACCCTCTTGCATTGGCCGCCATCGTTGATGAAACGTGCAAGCGTGAAAGGCTATCATTGGCTGAGAGTTGTGCGCAGCGCGTAGACGCGTGCATGGTTCCATTGTTCTTCGTCAAAGATGGTGGTCAATGACGTCATGTGCAATCCATCTATACCAGTGTTTACGTTTTGGGAAAAACACAACACAAAGAACTTGTTGGCCTTAACCTTTGGTTGTTATCTCGGGAATGGTTTTGCACGCACTCACTATAGAATCTTTAGTGTGGCCGTTGAACGGTCACCCAAAACTTTAAGGTTGAACTCTTAATTTTAATTAGTTCAATAATGCATCATTTAATTACAAATTATATCGAGTTAGTCAAAATCACTGACGGATTAATGGTTGCCTTGAAGCTTAAACCTTGAACCTGAATTTATAACAAACTGAGCTGCTAAGGGTATTTTATTTTATTTTGCAAGACTTTTGTATGAATAGAATTTAAAAGAAGGTCTGATTTTATGTTCATAGAAACATGTAGACCTTTCTATTGCAACGTCACAGTTTTTGCCAACCAAGGTTAGAAAACTAGTATGGCCATAAATGCAAACTATCAAAAACAGATAGACACAGTTTGTCACAATGTTACACAAATATTCAAAATAGTGTTGAATTTTTGTTGGGAGGTGTTTTTTTATAGTTTGCATAAAATTTTAACTAGGTCACAACATCTGTTAACACGTTTGACTGTTTTGCTAACAATTGGCCATCCATGCCAACCAGTGTGGTTTGTGAATCAACATAGAAAGGCCTATCAGGCCTTGCGCTTAAGCTTTTCGTGAAGTAGCCCGCCGGGCCAGTAAACTGTGCATTTTACTTGCCCCCAGGAAGTTTTATTAGCCCAGATTTTAAACAGGAATTGCCATAAATATAATGTTCTAATCACAACCAGTTTAATGATTAAATGAAGTTATATTCACACACTAAAGAATGCTTAACACATTTTATACATTAATTATTCACATCTGAAAAGGAAGAAATGAACATTTTAAACAAGAAGGTTGCACAGTTTTAAGTAGCCAACAGGGCAAGTTAAGAGGTGGTGTTTACTAGCCCATGGCAATTTTTACTAGACAATGTACGCCGGGCTAGTGTTAAGGGCGAGCCCTGCCTATAGTCTTCGTACAAGCTGTTTTCTGGCTTTTGATACGCGAAACTTGTATCGTCCATTGGTACCATTTTGAATGCCGACTACATCAACAAAATCTACCATGTTTGAATAATGCACTTTTTTCCCTTTTTCTTTATAGTTATCATTAAGCTGCTTCTCAGTAATGACGCAAGACTAGGAGATGCCCTCTTGAGGGCGGTAGACACACAGTTTCTTGATGCAGTTCAGTTAATATGCAAGCATTCCGAGTCGCTACGGGTAAGTGTTGTGACGTCATTAATGAGGTGATTAAAGAGATTCGCTCGGCCACACCGACACCGGTCTGATCCAAGACCGCTTGGATAGGCTGATCAGCGTGTACAAATTCTTGATCAGGATGTACAAGCGCGTTCGTCACGCACATGCAGCACTGGTTATTTAAAAAAAAATCCAATAAATCGATACCACAAGTAACAAACAAAAAGCCGAGTTATAACTAAAAGTGTGCTAATTAATGTACAAATCGTTGGACTTCATATTCAATTCAATATTTTATTGTCCTTGATCACTTTTATTGTCCGAGTAAATTGGCTTGATAACACTGTGGACCTATACCCACAGAATCTCGAGTGCTGCGAGAAAAGCTGTCCTTACCTAAGGTCAGATATAAGAGCGATTCTGTCTTTATCCTGGTGGTTAACAGTTTGTTTGCAACCTGTATATTTTTTGTTCAGACATAATTCACCAGGTTAGCTTTCGTTTATGTCTACTCTACCTTGTTTGCCAAACTGTTGAGTTTTCAAATTATCCATGTCGTCTTTTTGCAAAACTCCTTCTTGTCATTGTCATTATTATAGTAATAAATGTTAATGATTTATTGATTTATATTGCGCCCATTCCATAAAATGTACACAAGCGCATAACAAAATAATTTGACAGTGATTTAAAAGCTAGCAACTGGTAAAGCAATGAAATACCACAATCCATACAAAATTAAAACACAAGACCCTTAGGGGCCTACAGGACTTCCCAAACAGTGAAAATGCAATTGACATAAAGAAAGTAGACACCACAGTAGCAATGCATTGACATAAAGACAGTAGATACAACAGTAACAATGCATTGACATAAAGACAGTAGATACAACATAAAAATGCATTGACATAAAGACAGTAGATACAACAGTAACAATGCATTTGACATAAAGACAGTAATACAACAGTAGCAATGCATTGACATAAAGACAGTAGATACAACAGTAACAATGCATTGACATAAAAGACAGTAGATACAACAGTAACAATGCATTACATAAAGACAGTAGATACAACAGTAAAAATGCATTGAAATAAAGACAGTAGATACAACAGTAAAATGCATTGAAATAAAGACAGTAGATACAACAGTAAAAATGCATTGACATAAAGACAGTAGATACAACAGTAAAAATGCATTGAAATAAAGACAGTAGATACAACAGTAAAAATGCATTGAAATAAAGACAGTAGATACAACAGTAAAAATGCTTGAAATAAAGACAGTAGATACAACAGTAAAAATGCATTGACATAAAGACAGTAGATACAACAGTAAAAATACTTGACATAAAGACAGTAGATACAACAGTAACAATGCATTGACATAAAGACAGTAGATACAACAGTAACAATGCATTGACATAAAGACAGTAGATACAACAGTAAAAATGCATTGACATAAAGACAGTAGATATAACAGTAACAATGCATTGACATAAAGACAGTAGATACAACAGTAAAAATACCTTGACATAAAGACAGTAGATACAACAGTAAAAATGCAGTGACATAAAGACAGTAGATATAACAGTAACAATGCATTGACATAAAGACAGTAGATACAACAGTAAAAATGCAGTGACATAAAGACAGTAGATATAACAGTAACAATGCATTGACATAAAGACAGTAGATACAACAGTAAAAATGCATTGACATAAAGACAGTAGATACAACAGTAACAATGCATTGACATAAAGACAGTAGATACAAACAGTAAAAATGCATTGACATAAAGACAGTAGATACAACAGTAAAAATGCATTGAAATAAAGACAGTAGATACAAACAGTAAAAATGCATTGAAATAAAGACAGTAGATACAACAGTAACAATGCATTGACATGAAGACAGTAAATACAACAGTAACAATGCATTGACATAAAGACAGTAGATACAACAGTAACAATGCATTGACATAAAGACAGTAGATATAACAGTAACAATGCATTGACATAAAGACAGTAGATATAACAGTAACAATGCATTGACATAAAGACAGTAGATACAAAAATGTACTTAGGAGAGGAACAATATAAGCACATTTAGTTGAAAGCTTATTTAAAAAGATAAGTCTTCAGAACAGACTTAAAAAACGTTAAGGCTATCAGCGTTCCTAATATGAAGTGGAAGTTTGTTCTAGAGGTGCGGTGCACTATTTTCAAAGAGCAGCCTGTTATTACCTTCTTGTTATAGTTTTATTCTCATTATTAAAATTTTTTTGTTCAACGTGTTTCTCCTTAAGTTGAATTGTTAAAGGAACATTACAGAATTGGTTTTTGCTAACAAAACAGCTGCTGGCAGTGTAAGCACTTTATGTAATCCACCATATACATAAACTGACAAACCTGTAGAAGTTTGAGATTGATCGGCCATCTGGGTCACGAGAAAATAGTGAAAAACCGATTACACATTTGCATGAAATCATATAGATTCAAATATGAATAAAACGCTCACTGAGTGATAAACTCCAATCGGAAAATTAGTTTATTCATTTCTCATCAAATATGGTATTTCAGACAGAAATATTTCAAGGGATGTTTTCTACTATCATCATCATTAGACCGTGTAAGTTTTATGTAAATCTGTGATCAAAAAGTATATTTTACAAGTTGTTTTCTTACCAATTCTGTAATGTTCCTTTAATATTTGTTTGTTTTCTGCTTTTGTTGCTGTCATTTGTGTCAGTTTGTCAGTGGGCTTCCCAATGCAAGCCTCCTTTTGGCTTCTGAAAATGCCACCGTCTTGGCTTGCTCCGTACTCATTTCATTACTTTTTCTTTGTTTCAGCTCTTGATTGTCTTTGATTTAAACATTTGCTCGAAATTGTTTACCGTTCTTTCTTTTTCACCAATCTGGAAATAAATTTTGATTTGTATTGAATTGAATTTAAATTCTGTGACAAGGGCTACCAGATCAAGTCCGGCTTCGGCATAATCATTCGAAAGGGGACACTTGGCCTTGAATGTTGAGGTTTGGGCTATAAAAAGCATATAAATGTTATCACGAAATGAATTAGGTTTGGAAAGATGTTTTAAAAGTAGAATGATGATTCGCACAAATATACCTTGAATTTGTGTGGTTTTCTATATTACTTAAACAGTCTGCATTTTGAACAAATTTGGACTCAGCACACCATGATGGTTGTCAGTGTAGGGAGCACCCCTCTAAATAACAGGAAAACAGAGCGTCGGCCGATATTTTGTAGGCCTCAAAATAATCTATATAAACATACATGTATGTACAGGGCTCGCCCTTAACACTAGCCCGGCACTAGCCCAGCGTACATTGTCTAGTAAAAATTGCCATGGGCTAGTAAACACCACCTCTTAACTTGCCCTGTTGGCTACTTAAAACTGTGCAACCTTCTTGTTTAAAATGTTCATTTGTTCCTTTTCAGATGTGAATAATTAATGTATAAAATGTGTTAAGCACTCTTTAGTGTGTGAATATAACTTCATTTAATCATTAAACTGGTTGTGATTAGAACATTCTATGTATGGCAATTCCTGTTTAAAATCTGGGCTAATAAAACTTCCTGGGGGCAAGTAAAATGCACAGTTTACTGGCCCGGCGGGCTACTTCACAAAAAGCTTAAGCGCAAGGCCTGACATGTATACTATTTAAGAGACAACAAAGGAGTACAGTGTAAAAATGTTTGCCCAATTGTGACCTGGGGGTTGTTGACTTCCAACTTGAGGTAATTCCGGTTGGGTATTAATTATTTGGAGGGAGAATAACCAAACGTGCGTTGGGACTCCCCAAGTCGAATGGAGCAGAGTATACCAGTTTAGGGGTCAATGGAGAATAGAATTTATTTTCCCTTTACTGTAAAAAGCTATGAGACTTCTAAGTGTTTTTTTATTTTGTTTTGTATTTTTGAATATTTAGCATTTTGCACTGTATGCTATGGGAGTTTATTTAGTGGGGTGCACCTTGTAGCTTGGACTCGGATTTCATCCATTATTCTTTTTTACACCAATCATGCCCATTGGGACATGCATATAGGCTATCCCCAAAGATTTTCCCCTATTTGGCCCCACCAAAAGCCACTGGTTTGGCACAAATTTCGCATACTAACTCACTCAACATGCAAGTTCATTGTAGTGGAAGTTTCAAGGGCTTAATCTAAGACCATCGGATTGTGTTAATCCACGAGGGCGGATTACGATTGCGAAGCGGAAGAGATTGTCTTAGTTGAAGTCTTGAGGGTGGTGAACCCTTCTACGGAGCTCTGGAAATGCCATCGGACATGTCGAGATCTTGAGATAATTTACTGTAATAATAATAACACCATGTTACAAAACACCTTTTTCCTAGGGTTGCAAAGCGCACAGAGAATGACAAGAAAAAAAACAACATTGGGAATGAAATTAGAAACCAAGAGGGAAACCACTACCAGGCCGAGCCCGCAGCATTGCGGCAGAAGAAGAAGAGAGTCCAGCAAAAGCCGGTCTCTCTCTGACGTAAACATGCAGGCCAAGCCGGGCGAGAGTTACTGACTAAAAAAGTACAGGATGATGACACCATAAACGTAAGATGACGTCATCCTGAACGAGTTATCTTGAGATTAACACAAGGAAGGTTGTGGTAGCACTTAAAGACTAACTAAATACATAAAAAAAATGCATTCTGAGCTTTCATAGCAACAACTACTCAATCAGATGTAATGAAGGGGACAAGCCAAGTACATATTATAAAAGAAAGTAACGGGTGAATGAATCCAATAACAAAAGGTGGAGTCAGTGACTAGAGTCGAGAGAGCATCTACTCCTGGTAGTGGGACAGGAAAAATGGTCCCTATTATTTCCTTGATCAATACATAGGGCCTATAGGAAAAACTATAAAAAAATTATAGTAAACTTGTGGGTACAACCATGTGTATGTCTCTTTTGTTTGGGTGTTGGCGTCTTCAGGAGACGAGCAGAGTATACTGTTCGAAACGTCGAGACCACACCGGCTCTTCTCAGAGCCAACACTCACACAAAAGAGATTCACACATGGTTGTACCCGCAAGTTTACTATTATTTATTTATAGTTTTTCCTATATGTCCACACCATGCAAAGCTTCAAACAATATTGATCAATACAGTTCAGGTTCTTGAGGATCTTTTGTTCAGCAGCTTCCCTTTCAAATCTGTCTCTTGGGATAATGACACCCTAAAGTAAGATGGCATCTTCCCGATTGTAGCTCATCTTAGAATGACGACATCTTGAACGTAGGGTGTTGACTCCCCGAGATAATTCATCATCATGGGTATTGGGTTGATGACATCCTAAACATGTCGAGAACCCAAGATAATCTATCTTTGGACGACAGCATCCTACCGTCACCCCGCGATAAATCATATTAAGATGTCGTCATCGTACTTTTATGACGTCAACATCCTGCTGTAAATTATCTCGAGATCTCAACAAGTTGACTGGCACATCCAGAGCTTCGTATCCTTCCGAATCACAATGTTGCTTCGTGAATAGGGGGCACTCAACTTCTAACATTCCACACTCTATGATGAGGAGCTCTTACAAATTTCTTTCACTCTATTTTTTCACCAACCTTGGCGCATTCAATGGACAAATAGGCAATGAACAAACAATAACCTTGTCTGTTGAGATTTCAATAGGGATGCATTATGTTTGAGTCATATTGTTTTCCTCTGTAAAAAAACTTCCATTGTCCATGATGGTGTCATTAGTTCTGATGTGTCCCCATGTATTATGACACTCTACCATGGTCTATGGTTGGAAGTATATACAGTATAATAAGACGTGACCGAACCCAAAAAGCATTCATTCGTTTTCAAAGGATAGGGTGCAGTAGTTGACGAAGCCTGGGTTGTTGTGGCAAACTTCAAGGGGGGTGTTAATTCGCAAAACCATTCATTAATTTGCAAGGAATAAGCTGCAGTATTTGACTAAGCCGTTGTGGCGAAGGTTTTAGCCAGGATTTAGTAAAAGGGTGTCCTAATTTGCTGGAAAATTTAAAAACTGGGTGTCCAAATTGTTCACTTGTAAATGACAGATAAAACAGGGTGTCCAAATTTAAAACAGGGTGTTCAGAAGACACCCAGACACCCCTCCGCTAACACTATGGCTGTGGCAAACTTGGAGGGGTGGTAATTAAAAAAAAAACATTCATCAGTTTTGAAGGAATAGGGTGCAGTATTTATTTGACAAAGCCAGGGCCAGTTGGCGAAGGCTTTAGCCAAGATTTGGAAAAAGGGTGTCCAATTCAGACACCATTCTGGCTAACACTATGGTTGTGGCAAACTTGGAGGGGTGTTAATTCGAGAGAGAAAAAACATTCATCAGTCTTCAAGGAATAGGGTGCAGTATTTTGATGAATCTAGGGCTGTTTAGGGCGATGGTGATTCGCAATGACCTAAATCACCTGACGTCATCAACTAGTTACCTTTGTTTGCGTTTATTTTGGGAGTCAATGTCCCCATGTGTTATACAGTAAAGTGAGTGTCGCGGCGTTTACGTTCTTTGCCATAATTTTTAAGTGCATTTTTACTCCTTGAATGGCAAGCATGGCAGACTGCAGCCGCCTGCGAAGTTGATGAAAGGGGTTATTAGATCAACAGTTGGGGCTGTTATTGATTGACGAGGAGCTTCAAATGCCAAATTCATGTTTGTGATGCACTCATTTTCCAATAGAGTTCTTTTGAAAAATTGAAAAATAAAAACTACAAGTCTCCAGCCTCTTGGTAAACTTTGGCTTGAATTAGGCAGATCAGATCTTTCCAATGGCGTAAACAAACTATTAGGCCAAGTAAAAAAGTAACAAGTTTCTTGTCCGGACTTTTTTCAAAAAAGGAGGAGGCAGCGCTTCACAGATTTACTATTTTTTCAGTTTTTTAAATAATTTTTCCAAGATGGCCGCCAAGCTAAATATGGCTGGCCAAGGTATATTTATTTACAGATATTGTGCTATTTGAGTATCTGATAGAACAATGTAGGACATGATTTGTATCATTTTAGTCCACTTGCTAAGCAAGTTTCAGTGAAAAATGTATGTGCTCAGCTTGAACTAGCTGTAGAAGCTAATTATACATAATGTACATCACAGCCTGGCTGTTGTATTGCAAAGGTGGAAAAAGAGTCTAGACAAACTCTTAGGCAAAAATAAACCAAGGAACTTTGTTTTGTTTTTTTCTCGAATTGTCCCCCTTTTTTTGCTTTTTTCTGAATAGTAAATAGTAAACAAAAGGAGGCGGCGGCCAAAAAGGAGGCGGGCGGGGACGCGAAACTTTTTAATTGGCCTTATGATAAAGTAAATCTCTTTTTTTTACAGCCACTGGCCACCATTTTGTAAAAGGGGCCTCGAATATAATAAATACGTTGGCACAAATCTGCTCTTTTTTAGGAATAATCTGCTAGAGTCTCATTTTAAGGCCATTAACATTTTTGTGCGTTGTGTTTTGGGTATAGCACAATTGGTTCATCGATGATGTTATTGGTGTTTTGATAGCATCTGGACTAAATGATAATGATTTTAGTTTCCTTTGTGAGCGAGGGCCGTCCGTAGTTATGCCGACCAAGGTCGGCAAAACAACGTGACACTGCTAACAAAAGGCCACCATACCGAAGCTGATATTAAGCAACTTCAATATGGAATGAGACGACTCGAAATGCCAATCACATGGAGTTGGGTATTCGTGAACGCAGTGCATTCAAACACACTGGTGTTGGGGTAAAAGCCAAAACAATGACAAATTTCCCTCGATGCAATTTTTAAAAACATCTGTTTTGCTAATTAAGGGATTTGAACTGACCTCATGTCACGGGGCTCGCTCGGTGGTATTTGGATAATGGGTTGTGGGTTCGAATCCTACCCGGGTAGTATGCCTGTTGGTTTCGCTTTCCACGGGACTTGTGTAAGCACATCAGGGTTGGGTAAAAACACACAATTATGAAACGCGTTGTGCTTTATGTGCAAAGTGTTTGGGTTGATGATCATGCGCTTTTGACATGAAAGTGAGATCGAGGACCTACATTACATTTAGCTGTGTTTATCGATTGATCTCATTGATTTTGATATGAAAGGAGAAAAAAATTAACCGTTTTATACAGGATTGGTACAGCTGACAAAAATGTCACAGACAGTGTTCATGTGTTGTGTGAACAACCATAAACATGAAATAACAAACGTGTGAGAATTCAGGCATAATCCGTTGTGTGAGTCAGGAGAAAATAGAAAAAACAACATGCACGTTTTTCAGCATGTATATAAACACATTGTCCTCAGTTTGGATTGTATCAACCGAAATCAGCTGTTGCGTTAAAAACAATGGTTTTCAGTTACATTTTTCTCGAATAATGCTTCATTTCAGAGGGAAATATCTTAAGCCCACAGAAAAAATGGTTGAAGTTATTATTTATTTGTTTATTTATTGGTATTCACAGACAGAATGACCAGCAGCTGTAGCCAAAAGGGTCTCGTAACAATGATTAAAAAAATCACATATAAAATTTACAAAAAACACACACTTTTTGGACAAAGAGTAAAAAGCAAAACAAAAATTAAGCTTTCAGACTAAACTATAATGTTTTTTTATCCTGTACAGTACCTTTAATAAGCAGACAATTTCATTACTGATTTTGGCTCCAATATGAAACCTTCAGGGCGAGAATAGCCAAGCATGATGTTCGTCCTACTTTAATCAAATTTACATTTTGCACCTTTATAAAATCAGTGAAATTCATATGTACAGCCCCCCCCCCAAAAAAGGCACATATGCCGTTTGTAGGTGAGCCACTCAATAAAAATGTTCTTCAAGGGGCTATATACATTATATCATGCTTGAATGCAGGAGTAAAGTAATGTTGGCTTCTGAACACATGCTTGCTGTTGTGGAAGAAAATGCCCTTCTCGCTTGAATCACCAGTGAGAGGTTGTTTTTGTCAAAACAGGAGGGTTTTAAAAAAAAAAGTTGCATGGTACTCTGTAGTTTTTTTAGACTCTGATTTCTTAATTAAAGATATTTTAGACTCCACATCAAACCAATGAGTGCAGTGTCGCAGAGTATAATTTCTTGGAGGTGAAATCTGGACGGCAACAAGCAACTGTTCCATTTCACAAGGTGAAGCTGAGTGAAATGGAAAAGCCAGATTTCACTGAGTGGTTTTCTAAAATGCATTTGAACACCCCTTCGTTCATATACTGTAGTGATTTCTGGGTGAGTGAACTCAAAGGTTGACAAGTAGTGCAGGAAAGCTGGGTCCCATGGGTCCCATTATAACGTAACCACAAAAAACCTCCCCCCCCCTTATTTTTGTGCACAAAATGTACTGTTTTGAAAGTTAGTAGTGAACCAATGTGTAAATTTTCGAATGCTTTGAATCTTTAGTGTGTGGGTCCAGGGAACATCTATTCATCTGTTCAGACCAAGGATTGTTCCCCTCAAACACAGTTATTTACCCGTAACACAATCGGCCTCTCGACCGCACTCAGTGGATCCAGCATGTAAACTGTTTCCTGTGGCTGCTCGGAGGGTTTTAATATGTGTTTTGTAGAATTGAAAAAAAGTCCCTTGTCATTTGAAAATTTGTAACAACAAACAGAAAATAAACACAGAAATTCGTCTTCCCTTTACTCAGAAAACTCTTTTAAAATAACCTTCCAAATATCGTGGATGAATCAATGAAGACGCCAACCTTGTCCGCCTTGTCACAACCTAGCCTCATTCGGACGAATGAGCGGGAACGATTTTCATGGGAACAACGCTGAGAATTAGGCATCGAAAATCATTATACCCATTCTATATTTATTTCCATATACAACGGTTACAGCGGTCCGAAGTCGTGGCAGGCAGTAAATACACAACAAAATATATTAAAGGGTGTGTACAACATTGGTGAGATTGAACATAAACATGTTCACAGATTTGCACATAACTTACACGGTATAAAGATGGTCATAGTGGTAAACTTCCCTTGAAATAGTTTTGCTTGAAATGCTATAGCTTTTAGGAAATGAGTAAAACAATTAGCTCTACTGTGCGTGTCCCAAAATCTGATGTTTGAAAACATTGAAAACATATAATCGGACTTTTCACTGTTTTCTCATGACCGATTGAGCTTAACATTTCACAGGTTAATTATTTCATATGTTTGGACACATTAAGTGTGGACACTAGTCTTTGAAAATTCCCATTGCTGTACATGTGCTTTAAAGATGTCTGGCATGTGAAGCGTGTTCCACCGATGAAATGACAATGATATGTGTGAGTTGATAGACCTTTCCATTGCAACGTCACAGCCCGAGTGTTTGCCAACCAAGGTTGGAAAACTATGGGAAGCCATAAATGCAAAGCAAAAACAGAGAGCCACAGTTTGTAACAATGTTTACACAAATTATCAAAAATAGTGTTGACTTTGTTAGTAACAAAGCAACCAATTATGTGATGTATTTTTTCTTTAATCAAAAAATTTCCTGAAATGTTGAATCTGGTCACATTATCTGTTTACACGATTGAATGTTTTGCTTACATTTGGCCGTCCATGCCAACCAGTGCGGTTTGTTTATCAACAATCAAAAAGGTCTATAAGCAATTTTATTATGATGTGTAAGTAATTACTCAAATAAACTTGATTTTTAAATATTTGTTCTTGCAGCCAGAGACTCGGAAAGCAATTATTGGATGTAATCCCGAAAATGATGACTTTCACCCTGACCTGACGCCAATTGTCCTGGCAGCCCACCACAACAACTACTTGGTTCTAAAGGTAGGCTTCATATAATGCTAAGTGTACCTTTGGCTTTTTGAAACCGTTCGATTGTATTAAAGGCAGTGGATTTACTGAAGAAATACATTACCATAAAAACTTACATGGTAAGGAGCACCTGAGAGCTGCTGATATCATAAAACATTGTGAGAAACGACTCCCTTTTAAATAATGTATTTTTTGAGGAAGAGGTTATTTCTCACTAAAATATTTGAATCTGAGAAAGGCTTTCCTGAGGCCTTTTTCAGGCATCTGAAAGCACACATGCAACAAGGGTGTTTTTTCTTTCATTATTTTCTAGCAAATTTGATGACCAATTGAGCCCAATAATGTTCACAGTCTGTTATTTTATGCATATGTTGGGATACACCAAATGAGGATACAAGTCTTTGACAATTACAAAAGTATATATTCTGCCTTTAATGCTATATAAATGTAGATATACAATCAAACTTACCTGTGAAAATTTCATTTCAAAAGATGGTCGCGTTTTTTTAGATATCGCCGAAAATCTAGAACGGGTGATTGTCCACCCAGGAAGAATAATCCGCAATTGGAATACACAATCTGAGAAACAGTTCATGCAGAAACGTTTCTCAGATTGAAATGTTTTTGAATCCCTCTCTCTGAAACCACATTCCTTTGAAGGGAATTGTTTCTCAAAATATTATACGTCATCATCAGCTGCAGTGCTTTATACCAAGTAAGTTTTTATGGCCATTAATCTTTGGAGTATTTACCAAGATCTACCCCTTTACAGATAACACTTGAACACACAAAAAGGTTTTCAAAAAGATAAGATTCCCCTGTTTCTAGTTAAAACTAGGGGGGGGGCAAAAACAAATTTTAAAAAATTAAAATGATATATGATTTTGGGTTTAAAATAGTATGTGATTTTCAGTTGAACAAAGAAATTTCACCCCAAATTTAAAAAAGAATTACCACAGTTTCCCTTGTGGTTTATTACTTAATACATAAAATATTATTAGAATAAATTAACACAAAGTTTAAAAGCCTCTACGATAAATTAGAGCTATAACTAACATTTTATTAAGTTATAAAAAATGTGTGGCCTAGAAAAGACATGGCCAATTGAGCAAGCATTATGGTCCATTAATGCTCGTCATTAGAAGATCTCATTCATCAACCTTGATAGACTGTGCAAGTCTCGCTCGTTTTGAAAACGAGAAAAACAACTCGAACGAAGACTATACTAGTCTCCGAGGTAAAATCTTCTTATTAATTTCTATTTATACAAAGTTTGTGAATATAAAAATACCCAATTCGTTATAAATACGAATTCAATTTTTTTGTAAAATACAATTATTTGTTAAAATTAACATTGGAACAAAATTAGAACTGTGGACGAGACTCGAACGAATCTGTCTCTGAAGTCAAATCTTGTTTTTAATTTCTATTTATTCAAAACTCTTGAAATTAAGAATACCCTCAGCAAGTTTGGTATAAATAGAATTATTTGTTTGTATAATTCAATTAGTTTGTTAAAGTTAACATTGAAACAAAGTTAAAACTTGGGACGAGGATGCTTTTGTTTTGGCTCATGGACTGAGTGAACAGTCCAGAGCCCAATTTCATAGAGCTGCTAAGCACAAAAATTTGCTTAGCATGAAATTTCTTCATTGATAGAAACAGGATTACCAAACAAATTCCCACGTGATTTTCAGGATAAGCAAACAACAGCCGAATACCAGTAACAGGCAATATGCAACACATGGAAATTTGGTTGGTAACCCTGTTTTTATCAAGGAAGAAATTTCATGCTAAGCAAATTTTTGTGCTTAGCAGCTCTATGAAATTGGGCCCTGTTGGCCTCACCATCAGGGCCATGTTACCCTTCCCTCAATTCAACCGCTCCCGAACGGAACCCATTACCACCTCTATTATTTACCATTGGAATTGTGACTGACAGACAACAACAATAACACATTATCACTCACTAACGTACACTTTGTTACATTGGCCTTGAACATTCCACACACCCTGTGTTTGACTGTCATGTTTTTTTATTGAGTTTTTTTTGTGAAAGGGACATGTTGCCTTTGATTTGGTGCTTTGGGCTATAAAAAGCGTTCGTTTGAAATGCATTATGTTTGGAAAAGACGTTTTATAAGTAGAATATAATAATTCTCTCAAATGTCCCTCGGAATTGTATAGTTTTCCTTTTACATCGTGAACTGACACGATCCGCCACTTTGCGGAGTAAAAAATGTGGTTCTATTTTTTTACTAGTCGATCGACTAGACGAGATCGAGTGAAAAACAAACCACGCATTCGTAATTTAAATCGTAAATCCTGGGTCAAGTTCACACAAGGACCAATGGTTTTAATGTGGAATGGTATTTTGGCTGGTTACCCTATTATGGTAGCATAATTTTGTGTGTGTTAAGCTACTATTTTGTGGTTAAACAGCTGTACGAAATTAGGTCCAGGTTTGACGAAAGGTCTGCACTCGAGGTTGCTCTAATCATGTGATCTGGGCTCAATTTCATAGAGCTGCTTAAGCACAAAAAGTAGCCAAGCGCAACAAAATTATTGCTTACCAGAATGAGGTTACCAGCCAAACTACCATGTCACATGTACAAATTGTGACTGGTATCCTGCTCTTTTCTGCTTAGCGGACAATTATTGATAAGCAATATTTTCTGCTTGAGCAGCTCTATGAAATTGGGCCCTGGACGGTAGTTTCTTTAATTTTGCCCGTTGTCTCAAGCAACAAGATAAGTAAACAAACCCGCTGATAGGCAGCTCGTAGCCAGCAGGTGGTTTTGTAGGCTTATGGATTTGGTCTGGTTTAAAGATAAGACCATTGGTAAGGATTCGCAAAGCAACTTGGGACTGGCGACATTCTACCTCAACGCTTCATTATTTTACAGACTTATTACCAGTACCTCATTTCTGTCTGGAATACTACAATGTGCAGGGTTCTGCCCAGGATTTCTTTAGTGGTGAAAAAATGTTCCCTTGGAAACCATTGCGAGATGGATCAGTTACACGGTAGATCATATAAATAGACTCATAAATCAAAGAAGTACTCAAAATTAATGGCTTTGGAGACCATTTCTACTGGTAAATACCCAATTTTACGATTCGTTGAAAACCTTTGAAAGGAAAGTGCAAGTTTAATTTAAGAAATTTTGGAACATGTGCGGTGGGCGGAAACAGTGAAAATTCTGCCAGTGGTGGTTGGGGAATTCTGAGTGCCGGGCGCGTTTTCCGGCACCGACTACTGTAGGCAGAACCCTGAAGTGGAAGAACGTTGAACCCCAAAAGTCAGTGACTTTATTCTTTGATTTTGCAAAGTATGAAAGGGAAAAATATTGCCTTTGATTTGGCACTTTTGGCTGTAAAAGCGTTTTTTATGAAATATATGGTTGGAAAGATGTTTTAAAATAGAACATAAAGATTCACACAAATATGCCTTGAAATTGTGTGGTTATCCTTATTTGTGACAAACACGATCCGCCATTTTGTAGAACTCCTGTTTTTGTGAACAAACACGATCTGCCATTTTGTAGAACCTCATTATGTGACTCCACAAAATGATAGGCCGTGAGTTCACAAATTAAATAGAAAACTTCACCATTTTTAGGGATATTTGAGTGAATCATTAGCCTATATTCTACTCTTAAAAGATCTTTCCAGTCATATTGATTTCATAACAAACGCTCTTTTGTCGTTGCCAAAAGCACCCAATCTGAAGGCAATGTGTCCCTAAAACCACTTAATGACGTTGTACAAAATACAGGACAAGGCAATAGGCTCCGACTTCGGCTCTGGCTTTGGCGAGCTCTGCCTGTACCAACATCACATGTTTTCAAAACAACTGACAAAGCCTAAGCCGGAGCGATCCACGGTTTCGAAAATGCCCTCAAAATTTTTTCTTCTTTTTGGTAGTGTCTCAAAAAACGTCACCTCGCTTGGGTCACCTCGCTTGACCTAAGAACACAGCATAATCTTGCAATCTTCAAACGACAGCTCAAGACTCATCTCTTCAAACGAGCATTTTAAATCCTGGACTTTGTCTTTGTGAACCGGCGCCCTTGAATGGCAGTTTTTGTCAGATACTGTGCGCTTTATAAGTGCTGTTTATTATTATTATTACACGTATTACCACCTTAGTTCATGAAAATTTTGAACAGATTTGCTGCATTCAAAAATGAGGATTGGAATGACTGTGCTCTTGCAAAAAAACCAATAATGTACCGCTCCTTTAAGTAACTGTTCTGAAGATTCTCGTCAGTCCTTCGGGCGTTTCGTTCAATGCTCACGAGCCACAGTTTTGTGGAATTGAAAACGAGACACACACGTCATCGTATGAAGGTGGGCAAGCGTGAAAGGTGTCAGTTTATTGTGTTGTGGAAACCCCTGCTCTGAATCGCTTCAGATTCGTCCCTACTTAGTCCAATCCACTCCCGCTGGGATTAGGGTTATCTACATCATAAGCTCTTCTTTGACATTTGCCTATTTCGTTCTCTCTCGAAAAAAAATAAAGAATTCTTGACGACTTTCCTCTTTACCAATTTATAATCCGCGTATTTGATAAGCTGACGTATTGTGGCCTTTCAGTTTATACAATGACGATGTAATTTTCCCCATTAGTGAAATTTGCGAACTGCTAACACCGATTGGAAACAAGGCCAGTAAAAAAGGTTGAAATATTCATGTATCAAAACGCGCATTGATGAAAATATATCCCCGTGGAGAACGCTATTGTTCTTGTCCTTTCCATGTACTTAACACCCTCACGTTTAGGAAACTCTCTGTGGAACAGCCGTCTTTTCAGGAATCTCAGTGGAGTTCTTTTGTTCCTGAAGGCCTTATACAAGTTTAGCTTATACTCATTGCCCCCTAAACTCGTGGGTTAGGTTCATTTTGAACGAAACGAAATCTCAGACTTTAATGGACCCATTATTCGAACACACGCGATATTTGAGCAGTGTATTGTCTCCTGTCTCCACAAGGGACCAAATATAGGAAGAAAGCAACCTCATCGTGTTAAAAGAGCCTAAATGAAGAGATAGCAAAAACCAATTGTACGAACGATTATTACAATACAAGAATTTTGCTGCTCTTTGAACAATAGGCGTTTTGAACACGCTTATTATGGATCTAATGTGCACATTATAAGTTTTGAGCACTTTTAGGGTGGATATTGTGTGTGCATTTTAAGTTTTGAGCACACTAAGGGTTGTCATAGTTTGGATAAATGTGCACATTATAAGTTTGGAGCACTCTTAGGGTGGATATTGTGTGCACATTTTAAGCTTTGAGCACGCTTAGGGTGGTTGTTTAAGTGCAAATTTTACGTTTTGAGCGCTGTTATGGTGGATAGGCCCTATGTGAACTTTATAAGTTTTGAGCACTCTTAGGTTGTATGTGTGCATTCTAGCCTATGTTTTGAGTGCTGTTAGGCATGTTAGGGTGGGTGGAAAGATCTTCATTGAATAACAAATGCTTTTATAGCCCAAAAGTCCAATCACAAGTTGTGAGCACTCTTAGAGTGGATATTATGTGCGCATTTTAATTTTTGAGCACTCTTAGGTTGGATATTATGAGCGCATTTTAAGTTTTGATCACTGTTTGGGTTGATTTGTGCGCATTATTATAATGTGTCTTATCTAATTTGTTTGCTATAGACACTACTTAAGTATGGGGAAAGAGTTCCGGATCCGGAGTCTTCAGACTTCCAGCGGACGGGAGAAGCACACCCTCCAACGGTCAGTCGGAACCCTCAACGTCTACCGTGCCTTATCAAGCGGTTACTACATCTCGCTGACTGCCCATGATCCCATCGGGAAAGCCTTTACGCTGTCCAGTCGACTGAAGGAAATGAGCGACCTGGAGTACGAGTTCCGAGCGGAGTATACGGAACTCTCGGAGTCGGTCGAACAGTACGCAGCGGATATACTGGCACAGGCACGTGACTCCGAGGAGGTGAGTTTGAATAATTTTAATAAGATTTGAAACTCTGCATTGAGATAAACAACACTCTTAAAGGTGCTGCATACGTTTGGTAATTGGAGCCTACTGATTGTGTTAATCATATTAAAAACTAACCTGTGAAAATTTCACTTCAAAGGGTGGTCACGTTTTTGAGATATCACCAAAAATCTGGGCGAATATTTCCACGCAGGAAGAATATTCCCCATAAGAATACACAGTCTGAGAAGCGTTTTTGACAGAAATGCTTCTCAGATTCAAATTTTCGGGGAATAAAAAGTGATACATTTTCCATAACCGCAGTACTTTGAAGTTAAAAGTTTCTCCAAATTCATTATACTACCCAAAGCTGCTTCTTACCAAGTAAGTTTGTATTGCCATTAATTTTCAGAGTCATTACCAAACATGTACTGTGCCTTTAACACTCCCGCCCAGGGCTCGGTTTTCACAAAGCACTCTAGATTCATCTTAAGATGGGCTGTCAGTATCACCATAGTGATTTGCATTGTGACATCACACTTTGCTTAGCAATTGAGATTGATTCGCAGTTAAGATCAATCTTAGCTCTTTGTGAAATCGAGCTCTTGTGGGCAGAGAAGAACCCTCCTGATGGGAACTACACTTCACCAGTTGCGGGGATGTGTAGATACACTCGTACATGTTAGTAAATTTTGTGGAGTCTAAAATTTGGCTCTTCAAAATGGCGGACCGTGTTTGTTCATGAAGTAAAAGGAAAACCACACAATTTCAAGGGATTTTTGGGTGAATTCTTATATCCCACTTTGAAAACATCTTTCCAACCATGTTCATTGCATAACAAATGCTTCTTGTAGCCGCAAAACGCCCAATTCGAACGCAACGTGTCCCTTTAAATTTACCGTGAAAACCTGCAATAAATAAATAAAAAGGAACAAAATTATGCCGAGAGCAGAATCAGCTAAAACTCTAATATGAAGGGAACCGTACCTGCAACAGCAAGATTATTGAACTGGAAATAAATACAATAAACAAAATAAACACCACATCTGCTTTTTAAAATAAACTTGTTTACAAGTCTGTTACAGACATCAAATCATCTTCTGCATGGACAAGCTTAATGGCGCGCGGGACCCGTTCACATGAGCACCAGTAACAAAGGTCCTCGGTGATGGGGTGCCGGTTGGCTGTCACACTTCGATCGACTGAAATTATTGAACAAGCTTTCACATGGCTTCTTAAAGGCAAAGTATACCTTTGGTTTTTGGGACTGTTTGATTGTTTTAATCCTTATGAATGTAGATACAATAAAACTAACCTGTGAAAATTTCATTTGAAAATGTGGTCCACGCATAAAGAATAATCCCTAATAGGAATACACAATCTGAGAAACGACAGAAACGTTTCTCAGATTCAAATTTTGGGGGATAAAAACTTACATCTTTTTTTCATATCCACATTATTTTGAATTGAAATATTTCTCAAAACGCTTTTTACTATCGAAAGTTGCTGTACTTCTGACCAAGTAAGTTTTTTAATGCCATTAATTTTTTGGAGTTATTACCAATCGTAACCTTCCCTTTAAAACACAATTTTCCAAGGTCACTAGTATTGGGGGGGGGGGGGCGGAGGGTTAAGGTAATAATTGTTCATTTACTGAACTCTTTCTTCTACTAGTGATAATTTCTGTGCATACAGTAAGTACATAGTTATCGCCATAGCAAGGGTCCTTGGTTATGGAACAGTAGTCGTTTCACACTACCTATCGTGGTGATTTTAACATGGTTGCAAATTTTTTTGAGGGATCAGGATCTCTGTTCAAAGATAGCAAGGGTCCTTGGTTATTATTTAACAAAATAGCATAGTGACACGACCAGAATTTGCATTTTTAAACGATGTGATTTTAGTCAAGGTCTCTTGTTAGAAATTGTCTCATGATTTTATTTTGTTGTGTAAATGTACAGGGCCTAATTCATAAGTGCTTAAGCACAAAAAGTAGCTAAGCATAACGAAATTATGCTCACCAGAATAAGGTTACCAGCCAAAACTACCATGTCGCATGTACAATTTGTGACTGGCATCCTGCTGATTTCTGCTTAGCAGAAAATTGTTAAGCAATATTTTCTGCTTAAGCAGCTCTATGAAATTGGGCCCCTAGGTTATACCGCAATTCATTTTTGGAAACTGAGTACAGTTAAAGAATAAATCAAGCTGCCAACACGGACGCCAAGCTGTAGTTAACTATGCCAGGTTTTATAGTTGTGTACCGCATTGCTTCAAAATCAGCGCACTGTGATGCTTGCCGGTGTTGCTTGGACTCTGATTTCACCCAGAATCCTTTGTGATATATGCAAATGGGCTGTTATGAAAGGTTTGAAGGACAGTGAGCTTTTCGCATGAAGACAGCTAGATTATACCGGTCGAAATGTCAAGGCAATTTAAATTACGGTTCTTCTCAGAATTACCACTTCTCTCCAAGAGAAGGTCATATCCAAATGATTGGCACTCATTGGATAATTCTTTATAGTTCCTGTATATTAGATAGTTCCGGGTCTTCTCAGAACCACCGCTTCTTTAGTGAAAGTTCCCTGTACATATTAGATAGTTCTATGTCTTCTCAGAACCACTGCTTCTTTATAGATACATGTAGTTCCTAGTTTAGTAGATAGTTCTGGGTCTTCTCAGAACCACCGCTGCTTTATTGATAGTTCCCAGTATATTATAGTTCCCAATGTACGTCATCTTTACGGGCAACTTATGTTTTGGCTTTAAGCAGCGTCAAGCGTTTCTATTTTTTGTAGCAGCCAAGTGGTCTACCGACAAGTCAAGCAAATAATTTAATAAAATTACAGAACCAGGAAATTATAAATAAATTATAATTGAGTATAAAGCAAGTGAAAAGTTTGATGGGCTTTTTTTTACATACAAATTATAATAATGCTGAAATTAGTGGGGCTTCTTTTAGAGGCCTAGCTACATGTATGCTGAAGTGGGTCGCAATCCATAGATAAATCAACCATAATATTTCGCTATTTGAATCTGGTAAAAACTGCAGATGAAAATTACTTTATCAAGATCGACTTAAACCCTGTAGCAGTGCTCAAATTGGGGGGGGGGGAACCCAAAAGACCACAGGGCTTGTAGCTCAAAATATTTACTGGACCAGACTAATGTGTATAAGACCAGAATTTAAATGAGATCAACAAATGCCAACACAAATAACAATTGAACTATTTGAATTTGAAAAAAGCACTTCAGAGAAGATTGATCTCATTTGTATTATGGGTAAGAATTATTCAATAATCAACAGAGATATGTTTTTCAGACTGAAAGTCAACATTTGAATATGAACACAAGACTGTGGACTTGTCCGGTCATGAGTTTACTGGCCCAAAGCTAAAATCTCCGGCCTGTGGTCCAGTGTCAAATTCCAGCCCTGCTGTAGAGAGGGCTGTTGTCAGCACATGCTGACATATTTCATTATTTTCATTACCTTAACCGAATCGTACCCATCGGTCTGCTCAAAATGTCATGATATCCTAAGCTTGACCATGCTGCCCGTCCTAGAGGGGGGTGTCTGTCAACGATTTGGTTAGGAGGTTCAATGGCAGGACAAAACTCTGCCAGCATTCCTTGTAATCAAAATCAGTAGTCAGTTGTCAATGATAGATTACCAAATTAGATAACTTAATTGATTAAGCAAACAAATAAGCTAGGCAATACCAGGGGCCAATTTCACAAAGCACTAAGATTCATCTTGAGATGAGTTTGCTCAGCAATTAAGAGTGATTTGCAGTTAAGATCAATCGAAATCGAGCCCTGGGATCGATTTGACAAAACTCTTCCTAACTTAGGACTAGTCCTAGGCAATGCTAAGAGGTAGGACTAGTCTTACTTAGGTTACTGGTCCTAACTTCAGATAAGACTAGTCTTATCTCTTTGTGAAATCGGCCCCTGGACATGTAAACAACACACTCAGATAAAATGAATTGTTGAAGAAAAAAAATTCAAACATATTCCTCTTAACATACGGGGACAAAACTTGTGAGAATGCGCTGACATCGTACCACTGGGGTTGCAACCAAACTGGTCCCTCGCTGTTGGGTTTAACATTAAGTTGTTGGCTTTTTTTTAAAATAAGGCCTCGATTTTGACAGTGGACCACAGGCCCGAGGCCAGTGATTTAAGCATTGGGCCAGTAAACTCATAACCGGTCAAGTCCGGCGGTCTTGTGTTTTCAATTGAATAACAATTCATGTAACTCACTCTATAATATAGAGAACGAAACAAATATTCAATGTTGAACTTTGAGTAATGATTTGAAATGTACATTAATACCCTTAAAGACAAATGAGGTAAATCTTCTCTTATGTCTTAGTGCTTTTTCAATTAAATGCAAGTTGAACTGTGCAAGGAAGTCTTTTTTCTCAGTTTGAATCTGGTCTTGTAAAATTAGTTCTGGTCCAGTCAAAATGTTGAGATGCAAGTCTGTGGTCTTGGGGATTTTCCCCCAAAATTTGAACCCCGTAAATATTATACTAAATTTACATTTTATATCTGACATAATAACTCTGCACTAGCTCATCAAACATTTACGTCTCGCCAAACTCCTCGTTTGTTTACGTCTTCATCTGGCGACTAATCCACCCACGTGCTGTCGTTTAACAGCTGGTGGCGGTGTTTATCTGTGTATGAACTAATATAGTTGATGTTATAATTACTCTGTCAATCTCGCCGCTGGGAAGATTTGCCCTCTTTTAAGTGTCAAGGCAGTGAATGCAAGGAGGCAACTGGGGCAGAATCGCGGGTGTAGAAAGATGCGTGTGGGGATGACTCAAGGATTGTATCGAAAAACCTAAAACCAATTATTTTTTTTTAACGCATTCAGACTTTTCAAAATATTTTTCATCTTGATTTCCACCACAAACGGATTTAACAGCAAATTTTCACAGGTTCGTTATTCCATGAATTTATGGTTGATCACACAAACAAACACTGTCTGTGAACTTTTGTCAGCTCTACCAATCCTGATAATACTTAACACTGTCTGCGAACCTTTTGTCAGCTCTACCAATCCTGTATAATACCTTGAACACTGTCTGCGAACCTTTTGTCAGCTCTACCAATCCTGTATAATACCTTGATGGGGGGAGGGGCTTATTATACTATCCTTACACAGGGCTCGCCCTTAACACTAGCCGGCGTACAATGTCTAGTAAAAAATGCTATGGGCTAGTAAACACCACTTCTCAACTTGCCCTGTGGGCTACTGAAAACTACTTGCCCTGTGGGCTACTAAAAACTGTGCAACCCACTTGTTTAAAATGCTCATTTCTTCCTTTTTAGATGTGAATAATTAATGTAAAAAAAGGCTTTAATCGTTATTGAGTGAGTGAATATAACTTCATTTGATCATTAAACTGGTTGTGATCGTTAACATTAACACATCAGAACATTACATTTATGGCAATCCTTGTGTAAAATATGGGCTACTAAAACTTCCTGGGGGCAAGTAAAATGCACAGTTTACTGGCCCGGCGGGCTACTTTACAAAAAGCTTAAGCGCAAGGCCTGTTACACTATGAAAATGTTCTTCTTGAAAATGGAGTGAAAATCCACCTTTTCCTTGAAATTGTAAATGCCCCTTTTTCACCTTGTTTTCACCGAATTCTTTTCTAACTAGCCATAGCCTAAGTGTTTCACATTGTTTTTTACTGTGCTGACGCTGAAAACATTATTCACCAATTAAAGAGTTCTAGGCTTGGATGGAGAGCATTCCTGAAATCACGGTGAAAATCATGGAGGCCAGTAAATGGTTTGGAGATTCTTTTTTTCATGGTGATTTAAGGGAATTTCAATTCCCAGCATGGTGAAAGAGAAATAATTCCTTGAATTTCAGCCAAATCCTGCACTTTACTAGTGATTTCACGGTGGTTTTACAGCAAAGATTTTCATACTGTTAGCCTTGACTTGGGTGAATTATCTGGATTAGAAACAAAACAAATCAAATTTTGACTCTCGTACGTACATAAATATGATGCCACGGCCGATAACGCCGATTGCATTGTTAACGGACAGTCAATGCAACAGAGATGTCCTCAATTAAGTTGTCATATCTCGGTGAAGGACGGCTTCAAATTAATTTATTCCGTAGTTCGCGATACATACATTTCATTAATTAAAAATAAATTGCTGTTCCCGTTTTTATGTGTGACTGAGGCTGACCTGGACGGTTAGCTGTGCAAGCTTGGCTACTGAATGCGCCTCCGGAAAATTGTTGTGTTAGTTGCTCTATCTGTCACATTGCTTAAACGTATTATAGAAAGGTTGCAGTGTGACGTAAATCGGCCATCTTTACGGGCAGTTTAGAACAAATAGTCGTGCGTTTCGTGTGAGAACGGCGTGCAACACGCGCACATTTCACGAAACTCATTGCAGGATTGGTCAGTGAACAACGCGCTGCGTTAGCATTTGACGCACCTGCAAGCCAAAATGCAATTTGCCCGTAAAGATGGCGTCTACTGGGAACTATCTTTACAGGACTGGTAGGGCTACAAAATAGTCGCAGACAGTGTTGTGGTTTTGTGTGATCAACCATAATACTAAAATAACAAACCTGTGAAAATGTTGGTTTACTCCGATGTGTGAGTCAGGAGGAAATTAGCGAAAAAAACAGGGCCCAATTTCATGGCTCTGCTTACCGTAAGCAAAGAATCGGCGCTTGCGGAAGCAGGGAATTCCGCGCTTACGTCAAGCGTATTTCACGGGTTAGCGGGGATTTTCGGCTTGTGTGCGTGCGTACTCCACGTTACTAGGCATTCTACGCTTACACAGCTAGCGCAGAAATTCGACGCTTGAACAGTAAGCGGAGAATGGTCACCGCAAGCGCAGAATTCGCAGTAAGCAGAGCCATGAAATTGGGCCCTGCACAGTTGTCAGCCTGCAAACACATTGTCCTTAATTTTGGTTGTGACAACCAAAATCAGCTGTTGCATTTTGTTTTTGTTTTTTTCCCCCCGGTCTTTTTTTAAAGTTATTCAGATTTAGTTTTCTAGAATAGGACTTCATTTCAGAGGGAAATATTTCACAGAAAAAAAAATTGTTCAGTATGGACTTCATAAGCTTCAGACTAAAATGAAACAATTATGTTTTTATCCTTACCAATCCTGGATAACACCTTTAATGAAGACAACATAATTTTCAACTTGACAAAATAATGTGTGCTTTCAAATGCCTTAAAAAGGCGTCACGCCTGAAGCCTTTCTCAGATTCAAATAGTTTAGTGAGAAATAACCTCTTTCTCAAAAAAACTACATTACTTCTGAGGGAGTCATTTCTCACAGCTGTCAGGTGCTCCTTACCAAGTAAGTTTTTATGGTGATGTATATCTTGGGTAAACACCAAAAGTATTCTCTGCCTTTAACTTAGCAATCAGTGAGCTTTCAGGCTGAACTATAGCAATTTGTTGTTTCGGTTATAATCAAATCTGAACTTTACCTCAAAATTAAAAACAACCGTTCCAAGGGGAATGGCAACACACCACTGTTGCATGTTTCTCTGTGGGAATCGACTCCCCACTGACATGATAAATTAAACACTTCATGAAAAATTATTCTCGAAGCTATTGAAATAGTGAACAAACGAGCATAACAACTTCGTCCTTGCTCTTCCAATGTATGCAGCGAACAATTAGGCACATCATTGTCGGTCCGTCATGCACACGACAGGGTTCCCGCTAAAATGATGAATTCTCGTCAACCGAGAGTGGAGAAAAAACACTTGGGTAATTTCCACGCGGTCACCGTGCGAGAAAATGTTTTTCCTTGATTTGAACCTTGGAGGGAAGGGAGGAAATTGGAGGGGGAAAATGTGAGGAGCTGTGGTTTATGGAAAGTTATCGATTTTGTGATTAAAAGGGACTTGAAGCGAGGAAGAGCTGCATGTTTCTTTACCATTCGAAGATGATTGAGTCATTAAGTCAAGGCTGTGTATACAACAGTCCACAAGTCGCTTTGCATTAAAATTTTGTTGACTGGTCCTTAAAGATGTCAACTGCAGACTGTCCACCATTTTCTGTTCAGTGCTCTTTCCAGCACACTTTACCATTGTGCGGACGTCTTGTATTTTCTCGTATAAAATGCAATTCAAAACGAGGCTGGAATGATGAGTAGACTTGCCACCGGGCGTTTGATGAAAAATAAGTAGTTCGGTTCAATTCAATTCAGCTACCATATGTTTGTGTACTTCTATGAGAAATTGCAGCAATTGCACGGCATGATTATGCCATTCATTTGTAATGACAGCATTGGAATAAATGTAAGATATAGTTTTCATTATTGCTGTAACATGCAGAGGACCACTCTTCATCTTTAAAAAAAAACCACACACAATACAAATTAAAACAAAGATATATTAAAATGATTGAAAGATTGTACGTCGAAAACCTTTTTTTTGTGGATGCTTTTTTTTCAGCTCATGTTTCGCTTCATTGCAATAGGGTATATAACATCAACTTTAATCCTAAATTTGAAGGACATCTTGTTCTTCACCGTTTCACCCTGAAACCATTTGTAAATGTGATGAAATTTTAACGAGTGCTATGGTTTGAGTTAGAGTGGAGTTAGAGTATTTCATGTATAATAAATAGAGAAAGTTAAGTAGAGAGGGGGGGGGGAGAGGAATAATCCAGAAGGTATGAATTATTGATTATTTTAAGTTTAATTGAACTGTACCATGACTCCATTTTTAAAGGCCCTGTACACTATTGGTAAGATCGAAAAATACAATGTTCACAGATTCACACATAACTTACATGATTTAAAGTAAATAATGGTAGAAAGGGTTCCTTAAAATATTTCTGCCTAAAATGCTATCGTTTCTGAGAAACGAGTAAAACAATAGTAATTATCGCGCGCGATAATTTGAAAAAACAGAAAACACATAAGATCTCTTTTCACTATTTTCTCGTGACCTCGATGACCAATTGAGCTCAAACTTTCACAGGTTTGTTTGTTCTTGCATATGTTTAATCACACAAAATGTGGACACTGATTTTGAGCTGTTACCAAAAGTGTACAATACCTTTAAAGATATCATTTTACAAATGGTAATTAGCCTTTTTGAGATATGGTGGACACTATAGGAGTGCACTGTTTGGTTTGGGTGTATACAGACAGATTGACCCAAACCTACTAGTGTCATAGTATTGAGTCCACCATATCACAAAACGGCTAATGGTATTTTACCGCATTTGTTTGGAGTTGCGCCTTGGCGTAATTTTGTGCGGTTTTTGGTGCAGTATTCATTTTTCTGTAAACCATTACCGTAAGTCAAAAACCATTACATGGCTTTTGTGCATTGCCTGTGGTAAAGGCCCTATGCAAATGGGATGGGTTTTTTTCATTTTTGAAATAGCATCATTTTTTTCATAAAAAAAATATAAATCTAAAAGATAAGCAAAACACGTTCTTTTGGTGAAAAAAAGGGCCATACAACTTTAAACTTTCATAGGTTTGTTACTTCACTGTGTTGGGTTCAAACAGAGTGCGGATATTGGTCTCTGACAATTTTACCAAATAATTTCCGTTGGTGTAAGTAATAAATATTCCCTTTAATCAGAATATTTTCTAACAACAACTGCACCTTTAAGACATTTGACCTTTAAAACGGCCCAGTTTATTTAATCCGCTTAATTCCCCTTATATTTGTTATTTCAATCTATTTGGTATTGAAACCTTGTAGGAGACAAGCGCTGTAAAACGTTGGCCTGAATATCCAGAAGATGTAAAAAAAAATATAAAAAAACATAATAATAAATAAATAAAAAATATTAGAAAAAAAATTAGTTCTGCTTCTTCTCATCAATACACTCTTAATTTGCTGAGATGTAGAACAAAGAGCCATTCCAACAGCTTTATCTCGTGCTGCATCTCTTTGGAACTCCTTGCCTGGTGCATGTTTCCCTCAATCCTACAATCTAGACTGTTTTAAGAGGAATAGTAAATTCCAACCTTCAGCTGCCCTGAGTTGTTTTCATCTTAAATATTTTCCTCTTGTAGCCCCTTACCAAGAGTGGCTTTCAGCCTTGTTTGGGGTTGGGGGGGGCGGTGGGGGTGGAAAGGAATGAAAACTTTCACATGAGCTGAGTTAAGTGTTTTCATGTTTGATTACTTTTCTGAAGGATGCGATCCTTAGCCCGGTATGTCTTCACAGAAGGTCCTTACTGAATTACAGAAAGGTTTATAGACTACCAAAGCCATTACATTGCAGTGATAACATGTAGCCCTTTATACTCTAAAATCTTCATCTTGAAAATGGAGCGGAATTCTACTTTTCTCCTTGAAATCGTCAATTCCGCCTTTTCACCTTGTTTTCAAGAAGTTCTTTTCTAACTAGCCAGAGCCTAAGTGAAATCACATTGAAATTCACAGAGGCCAGAAAATGGTCTAGAGACTCTTTCTTCAAGGTGGGCAATTCCCGTAAATGCGTGGTGAAAGAGAAATAACTCCTTGAATTTCAGCCAAATCCTGCACTTCACTGAGATTTCACGGTGGTTTCACAGCAAACATTTTCATAGTGTTACCAAGAGTGGCTTTCGTCCTTGATTGGGGCGAACTTGCGTACAAAACTATTTTGTTTTTAGTAAAGGTCAATCAATTTTTTTCTGGGACAATCCCGCGAAATTCGTCTTGTGTGAAAAGGTGTTGTATATATTTGTAAGTCAAACATCAAACTCATTTTCCTTTTAAAGGCAAATTATACCTTTGATTTTTGGAACCGTTCGATTGTTTTAATCCTATATAAATGTAGATATATACAATAAAACTAACCTGTGAAAATTTCATTTCAAAAGGTGGTAGCGTTTTTGAGATATCGCCAAAAAAATGAAACTGTTATGTTCACGCATGAAGAATAATCCCTAATTGGAATACACAATCTGAGAAACGTTTCTGACAGAAACGTTTTTTTCAGATTCAAATTTTGGGGGATAAAAACTGACTTCTTTTTCCATGTCCACGTTTGTTTGAATTGAAATATTTCTCAAAATGCTTTATACTATCGAAAGTTGCTGTACTTCTGACCAAGTAAGTTTTTCTTGCCATAAATTTTTTAGAGTGATTACCAATCGTACACCTTCCCTTTAAGGTTAATATTCCTGGGATGTTGTTTGTATCCATTACAGTTGACAAGTATATTGACGCACAGTGAGACCGAACACGACACCGAGGAAAGTCACTCTGACGAGAAAGCGCTGTTTAAAGTCTTCCATGCCATTGCCTGCGAACAGAAAAAGGTAAAACTTTCCAATATTTTTTTTTCGGGAGAAAACATTGCATTCGGGTCTGACGAATATTTTGGTTTTCCCCTAGCTGAGTATCTTTAAAGGGTGTGTACAACATTGGTAAGGTTGAAATCATAAATGTTCACAGATGTGCACATAACTTACATGGTATAAAGATGGTCATGGTGGAAAACGTCCCTGGAAATAGTTTTTGCTTGAAATGCTATAGTTTTTAGGAAATGAGTAAAACAATTAGTCTTTATCACGGTGAAAAAAACAGTGAAAACATAAAAGAAGGTTTTTCACTATTTTCTCGTAACTGCTATGACCAATTGAGCTTAAACTTTCACATGTTTGTTTTTGCATGTACATGTGTATATGTTGGGTCACATACAGTGCAGATACTGGTCTTTGACAATTACCAATGTTGTACATGGGCTTTAGGTGTTACAAACGAAGTGTGGACCTGAGAACAAAAGAGGTCCACACAGACTTGAAACATTATGTGGACTATTATGTGGACTTATACACACGTCCACACATTCAGCTCTGTGTTGCATACCCTCTGTGGATATTCCTTTGTTCTGTGCATCTAAGATAAAACATTCTTTAACACTGGTAAAAACACTGTGTGGACGTGTGCAAGTCCACATAGTGTTTCAAAAACCTGCCTTGTGTAAACCTCTTTTAATCTCAGGTCCACAGTTCGTATGTAATGCTCGCCCAGTGTTTTTTTTTTTTTTTTTTTTTTTTACAGTTTTACAGTGTTGAAGAGTATGTGCTTTTTTTTACAGTGTTGAAGAATATGCTTTTTTTCACAAGTGCACAGAGCAAAGGAATGCCCACAGAGTGGATGCAACACAGAGGCTGTGTGTGCTAACTACTGCTTCGGAGTCCTGCAGGGAAATCATTCACAGGCCGTACTCGTATATATTTAACTGACCTCTGGTGACCGGGCATGCTCGGGTCCAGCTGGTTAAGGCATCTACTCTAGAATGTTGGGCATTCCGTTGGAGCGGGACAGGGGGGGGTGTAGGAGCCGTTGCACCCCTCCACTTTGAAAGAGATTATTTCAAACAAGCTATTCAAACATTTTCCTTAACAATATGCTTTTATATGGTACCTCATCTTGTAGTTTTTTTATAAAGTTCTCGTACTCGAACTTGGAGGTCCAAGTACTTGGTACTCGGTTGTTCATAACTCGGTATTCAGATATCAGAATAGTTTGAACTGGTACAGTACTCGTACTCGATGGCCCAAGTGATTGTACTCGGAGATCCAAGTACTTGGTACTCGGCTATAGAACTTGGCACTCAGATATATAATTGATACTCGGACACTACTCGATGGCCCAAGTATTCGTACTCGGAGATTCAAGTACTTGGTTCTCGGCACTCGGCTGTAGGATTCGGTACTCGGATATCAGAATATTTGGTTTTCGGACTCTACTCGATGGCCCAAGTACTTGTACTCGAGTACTAACTCGGCCACACTGGTACTCCGCAGTATTTGATACTGAAAAGTATATGACTACAGCACTGGTATACAGTGCTCATCACAGATCAGTTTTACACTTTCAGATTGATAGTGATCCCTCCGTACTTGTGTTTGAAAAGTTTAAATGTATTCTACAGGATTCGTAAGGATGAATAACATCAGTTGTTTAATTTTAGTCTGAAAGCTTACTGATTATGAGGCTCGTATTAGAAACACTTTTTCTGTGAAATATTTCCCTCTGAAATGAAGTTCTATTCGAGAAAACTGAATCTGAATACCTTAAAAAAAACGGGGGAAAAAAACAAAAACAAAATGCAACAGCTGGTTTCGGTTGTCACAACCAAAATTGAGGACAATGTGTTTGCAGGCTGACAACTGCGCTGGTTTTTCGCTATTTTCTCCTGACTCACACAAATCGGATTAAGCCAAAATTTGCACAGTTTTGTTATTTCAATGTATATGGTTGATCACACAAAACATGAACACTCTCTGCGACTATTTTGTCAGCTCTAACAATCCTGTATAATAAATTAAACTTTTTATTTCCAACAATCGAATAAGGTGTACAATAATTTATTGTTAGGTTTACATGATATATGACTCTGGTTTAGTTGTCCAATCCTGTAAAATACACCTAGCTTTTTATTTCCAACAAACGAGGTTTACAATAATGTATTGTTAGGTTTACATGATATATGACTCTGGTTTAGTTGTCCAATCCTGTAAAATACATCTAGCTTTTTATTTCCAACAAACGAGGTTTACAATAATGTATTGTTAGGTTTACATGATATATGACTCTGGTTTAGTTGTCCAATCCTGTAAAATACATCTAGCTTTTTATTTCCAACAAACGAGGTTTACAATAATGTATTGTTAGGTTTACATGATATATGACTCTGGCTTAGTTGTTCGATAGTTATGAGAGCGAAGCCAACGGTATGGTTCATTTGGTACCGTGCTTCAATTGATGCTAATTGGCCGTCAAATCAAGACCCTACACCAGGAGGACAAACTAATAACGGTTGTTATGGACGAGTTCCGCTCCTGGCCACGCCCACTCTAGAATCCCCCACCAGGGCTTGGCGAATTCATTCCTTCTTCATCGATCAAACTTCATACGATGTAAACGCAGTCTCGGAATGGCTTCAGTTACGAGGGCTAATTAAAACGACAATGGAATGCTGTTGCAATATATCTAATATTAGAGTTAAGGTTGCCGTCGTTATAATGGATCAATTTGCCTTTTTATGGCGTACGTGCCGTGCCAACCAAAGCCTATCAATCAAGTCCTGAAAAAATGATGCTTCTAGAGTCAGACGAATGATTATGACACAATTCAATTAAGACACATTGATCAACGCCAAAACTGTTGGGTTCCATTTTAGTGCGACACAACTTGAGATCTCTGCAAGAAGCTGTTGGAGTGGAGTTTTTAATTGGTTATCTTTTTAATCACATGGCACCCGAAATAATGATTGCTTAAACAATATTGCTTGGTTTTACCCTTTCACCGATGTGTGTAGAACACTGTATACTCAGTACTTCCCCGAGTTCTGTGAAAAAAAAATCCACATATTTTACAGAACTCGGGGGAAGTACTGAGTAAACAGTCATGCCTCGAATTTCATTTTCAAAAGGGCACGGCAATTTCCCCAAAATGAAGGGCACCCAATGAGGAAAGTTTGAATAAGGGAATAAAAGGGTAGTGATGCGGTCTTAACCGGCCGTTTAAAACCGGCAGGGTCGTGGCCGTGTGATAAAGGACCGAGCCGAAGGCGAGGTCCTTTATCGCACGGCCACGGCCCTGCAAGGTTTTAAACGGCCGGTTAAGACCAAGTCACCACTCTTTTATTCCCATTCATAAATGCCCTTTTTGTTAAAAAGCATAATATTGTTGGAAAAATCTCAACTTTTCTGTTAACTTTCATTTCCTGTCACGTCCTCGAGCCCTGTTTCGCGAAGGATATACATGCCACGCTCAACAGTTGTGCGTACGCGCTTCATAACACTAACATGTTTTTAGATTGAATACCAATATGTGTTGATTGCGTTTCGCGTAAATTAGCGCCTGCGTGTAACCTTGCCCGCCACAGGTGTGTTTAAACACTTCTAGCCGGTGTTATATCGTCCGTTTAAACACCCCCACGTGACGTCCTCTCGTCCAATCAGAATGGATAAACTGTCCCAGGTATTTATGAATTTGTATTGAAGGTTTTTAAGGGCCAGCAATTACTGTGGTGCCAGGGCGAAATTCGAGGCCTACTGCTTTACACACATCAGTGAAAGGGCAAAACCAAATAATTTTATTTATCCCTGATGCAAATTTAAAATCTATTTGATTACATAAACATTAAGTGAAGTTTAAATTGCTGTTTTGAGGAGATTTCAATTTTGTGTGAAAATGAAGAAAAACACTGCGTGTAAAGTGGCGGCTTATTTGCCGCAATTGCCCCGGGAAAAAACCTATAACTGAAAACACTGTACAAAGATGGTAAAGAGATTTTCTCACTTTTTACAATTGTGATGTTGCATGCCTGTCTATTCCAAGAGTGAATAAACCCAGTTAAAAATTTGTGGGGGTTGGAATTTGTTCTTTTAGCTCTTGGACATAATTTCTTGTCATATCAGATATTAATTTTGTTGATGTCTCGCCAAAGATATGACAGACGAGACCACTTCAGTACGACGTAAAGGAAGCCGTTGATCGATTCAAGTAGATGAATAATTAATTTAGCAACATTACGATTATTACGACCTTGCACTTTACGACCATTTTGTAATTATTAATACTTAACATCTGAAATATTAAAGGCAAGGTTTAAGGTAAATAATGATGAGCTTGAAGGCACATTTTGTTCATCATGCGTATCGGGAAGGTGTGCGAATAGGAAATCTGTTTTAACGGAGCTTACTTAGTAAACTCCATGCCATAAGACTAGTGTGCGTGTGATACAGCGCTCACTTAGTAAACGCCATGTGTACGTGTGACACAGCGCTTACTTAGTAAACTCCATGCCATAAGACTAGTGTGCGTGTGATACAGCGCTCACTTAGTAAACTCCATGCCATAAGACTGTGTACGTGTGATACAGCGCTCACTTAGTAAACTCCATGCCATAAGACTGTGTACGTGTGATACAGCGCTCACTTAGTAAACTCCATGCCATAAGACTGTGTACGTGTGATAACTTGACGGTGTATAAGAAGGGAACTGCGAACTATCTGACACTGATAGAAATGTATCACTGTAAAACTATTCCAGTAAACTGACAGTAATTTGCATGGCAGCAAGGATGCCAAAATATTACCGTAAATTTTGCAGGTTACTGTTGGTTTCATTGGGGGGGGGGGGGGGGGGGTTGCGTTTAAAAAATATATATCCATATACCTGTAATCTAAATACGACATCCTTAGGGGGAACTGTAAAAATCCAACACTGAATGAACCTATATCACTGTAAAACAACTCCAGTAAATAAACATTACCTAAATGTTACAGCTGGGGATTTGTTTATCCGGAAAAAAATTATCTGTGTACCGTGTATCAATCTCAAGACAATATCTTTGTGGGAAGTGTAAAAGTACAACTCCAACACTGAATGGATCTATACCACTGTACAACAACGCCAGTAAACCTACAGTGATTTACATGGCAGCTTGCATGCTACAACGTTACCATGACATTTACGGGTAGCTGTTTTTCATCCGTAAATAATTACCCGTACACCTGTATCAACAGTTAGTTTTACAACTGTACAATGTGAATAATCAGTGGTTTTGTTGTCCTACTTTAATGGAGTTGGCACATGTTACATATCGTATGCCGTTTACGAAGTATATGTGTTTTTAAACATTATCCGTAATTTGTACGGTTACAGTGTGGCATGAACGCCCTAAAGCCGTAAAATTACTGAAATATTTTTCAGTATACTTTCCATATTTTGTGAGCATGTGGTGGCAATATTAGTCTGTTGGTCCGATCTAACTAACGCAATTTCTCCATAATCTATCACACTGTTCTAATTTTTGATGAACTTTGCATGTAACAGTAGCCCCATAATAGCCCACTGCATAGCAAGAAGCCAGGCATGCAATCTTATCAGCGTCCGAACCGTCATTGCTACATTATTTTGTAACACTTTAATAGAGAACTGTGCTTTGAGGAATCGGACAGCTGCTGGCCAGCGTCCTGTTTCGAAACCTACGACTTGTCTTCTGGTGTGCCCGGGCCTAATAGGCCGCGTCAGCTGTTTTTGAAAACGTGTACTTCCGGTGGGGCTTCAGAACAGGCGGCCGGAGTCCTACGCCGGGGCCCAAGCTGTGATTTGGAACAGGGCCCAGTGACCATACAATCCTTTTGGCGCCATTTGTTTTCCCAAGCATATTTTTTGGACCAAAAATGAAAGCCTGGTGGGTAAATGCACTCCACGCCTCTAACTCGATGACACACATTAACTTGAATGAATTGGTCTGTTAAAAGCTTGCGATAATAGCACTATATATTAAGTACCCTGTACTCTGGTGCCATTATTATTGTAAATTATGGAGATATGATGTAGCCATATTTGTATCACAATCTTTTAACAATCCTCCAAAATGCATTAGCACGAGAGGATATAATAATAGCACCCAACATGATGCGTCAGAATTTAAAAATATTCTTTTATATATTATTATTTATGAGATATCGCCTAACTTACAAGGCCGAACGGCCACTTCAAGGTGAGGGCTACACTTCACTGATTTGGGCTGTTGACCCAAATCAACTATCACCAGGGGCACGTTGCCACCTACATGTACTCCTGGGGCTGAAACAGGGTTACCCCCTTCACAGTCCATAAGGATGTAGGCATGAGTATCATCCACTAGGAGCCTGGCTGGTAGAGCATAATGCACTACCTTCCCAACTTTTTACAAAGCAATTATGTTAAGTGCCTTGCTCAAGGGCACCAAGTGTCATGACCGGGATTCGAACCCACACTGTAGTGCTGACAACACCAGAGCTTGGGTCGGTGAACTAGACCATTTCAGCCACGACATGCAACGTCTTGTAGATTCGTTTACGCTTTGTCTACGCTTTGTTTACGCTTTGTTCCTAAGAGGGAAGAAAGCCCCAAAAGTGATTTGTTGTGTGTGGGTTAACGTTCGTAATTACGTTTATTCGACAGCTTCTGTATTCAACATTTTGAGGAAGCACTGTTGTAGTATCTCCCTTAAAGGCAAAGTATACCTTTGGTTTTTGGGTCCGTTCGATTGTTTTAATCTTTTATAAATGTAGACAGGGCTCGAATTTGACACTGGATCGCAGGCCCGAGGCCAGTGATTTTAGTATTGGGCCAGTAAACTCAAGACCGGACAAGTCCGGCGGTCTTGTGTTTTCAATTCAATAACATTTTATGTAACCAAACTCACTCTTACTTCTTACCAAGTAAGTTTTTATTGCCATTAATTTTCAGAGTCATTACCAAACGTGTACTGTGCCTTTAAGGGCTAAAAGGTCTGGTTAAATTTTGTTGTACTCACTTCCCAAAAGATAAAGTCTTCATGAAAGTTTAACAAATATTACGAGGTTCCGTTAAAATAGTGTAAAAATGAAATTTCATTTTACACTCTTTCAGAGAGACATTTGACACAAGACTGGATTGGATGTCAACAAAATAAATCAGGCTGTACATTCCACACAGCAATTTTGCTGTAAGGCTTTTGATTGAATATCGTTTGAAATTTTACAAAATATTTAAATATTCCCTATACAAAAATGTACAGACCTATTTGAAATTTGAAGTCGTTGGATGATAATAGATTTTGCACTTGAATGGCAATGGCATTTTATACTGTTTTATCTTGAGGTTATAGAGACTTGTAATGTTTGCCCAGGTTTTTTTCATTTAAGGACTCTATCTAATGGAAGACCGGTGCATCACAAATAAATTTGACCTTAGTGCCCCCTCTTTAAAGCTAGTCAGTGCTGTCGAGATAATGGAAAAAAACTTGACGTTTCGAGCAGTTTTCTCTTGAGTCTTCAAGAGTTTGCCGGACTTGTGTATACTCTCTTAAAAGTTTTAGATTGAAATTCACTCTGATCGATTGAAACTAGTGACAACTACAGATGAGTTTGTTCCTAGTTTTATTCGACTAGAGCGAATTTCAGTCTAAAACTTTAAGAGAGTAGGCTTTTAAATTCCGTGAAATGACTAAGTGATAGTTGCATTACGGTGTGCCACAAGCACTCGGTGTGATATACATTATTAAAACCCTGCAGCGAGGGCCGCTGTTAGCACGTGCTAACATTTGTTATTATCATATGCAATGATATCCTAGGCTGGACCATGCCACATATCCTAGATGGGGTGCCAATCAACTTGGGTCACTCAGTGATTTGGTAAGGAGGGGGCAGGCAAAACCTCCTCAAGGCATTATTATCATAAGCCATGATACCCTAAGCTGGCCCAGGCTAGATGATCACAGAATGTTCATGAATATCCATGAATGGTATCCATGAATGTTGATTGACATCAGTTCACGAACTGGCCATCAAAGTTCTTCATGATGCTCATGAACAGTTCAGGAATGACCTTGAACAATAAATAAGACAACTGGTTGATGACTAAGGGGTGGAGTGGCAAAACCTCCGCTAGCATCCATCGTGTACAAAACCGGTACGTCAATGACAATGGCAGCTGAAACCAAATTATAAAACTTAATATTAAGCAAACAAATAAGCTTAACTTAACACAGGCAAAACCTGGATTATGTAAACAACACACTTAGATACAGCAAAACCTCCGCTAGCATCCATCGTGTACAAAACCGGTACGTCAATGACAATGGCAGCTGAAACCAAATTATAAAACTTAATATTAAGCAAACAAATAAGCTTAACTTAACACAGGCAAAACCTGGACATGTAAACAACACACTTAGATGCAACAAATCCATCGTTTATATTACACAGTCCCCTATTTTTGTTCAAAAATTGCCTATTTTGTTCAAAATTTACAAGATGAATTTTTCTACTGGAAAGCCATAATGGCAATTATGGCCTACAAAAAATAATAAATAAAAAATGAATAAAAGTCCAAACAAACCGCAGGCCCAAATCCAGTTCTAGTCAATTTATCTTTGTCCCGTCCGAATTAAAAAAACGCTAACTTCCTTCAAACTCAAAGAACATATAAGCATTATTGTTATCCCTCAAAATAACTGACTGACATTATTGAGGACTCTGTCCACGTTGGAGTTTTGTGTTATTTGTCAGAAAAACAATACTGTAATTGTGCTGTCAAACAGTCAAACCGTCAAACAACGACTCCAGGCATCTCTATTGTTATCCCTAAATAACTGACTGACATATTGAGGACTCTGTCCACTTGGAGTTCGTGTATTTGTCAGAAACATACTGTATTGTGCTGTCAAACAGTCAACGTCAAACAACGACTCCGGCATCTCTATTAGGTCCAAAACACATTTGTATTAGAGACCTATTACAACCTGCCCTCTCTTGGGTCTTTGTGTTAATAATTATACACCTTTAATATCAATAGTTAATTGACATTGACGTTAGCCATCCACAGCCTCTGGCGTTCTCCCTGCGGGCGATTCCTCGTTACACTCGATCGCACGCGTTAATTGCATGCCACTAATATTTATACTCAAGTTGCATTAATCATCGACTAATTTCGGCGGTGGTCCTTTTTTCATGACGTCGTCTTGAAGTATCCTATATGATCTAAAACACTGCTTAAAACCCTTAGTACAAGTCACCGAACTTCCATAATGCTGTTCTTGAAGTTGTCTGGTTTTGTAGGATATAGGCACTGGACGGCCACATACCAATTGCTTATTACTAGTGAGTCGGCACACAATGTTTATCAGAGTTACCTTAGGATGGAGTATTTTGAAGGATTCACAGGGCAACAGTCTCCCTTGGCAATGCTCCACTGGCCAAATGCTAGTGGTAACATCTTAGAACTTTTGAATAGATGATAAACTTGCATTGGTGATAAAGAATTCTATAGTTTGTTTTTACTCTTACACCGATGTATGTAAAGCAAAGGTATACTCAGTACTTTTCCCGAGTTAAAAAGTAAGCTTAGATTCCCTTAGAACATGTTGAAGTTTTCACCATGTGGTTTGGCTGGCTAGTTTAGTGTTGAAAAGCAATCCCTACATATAAAATTTAGACGAGTGAAAAAGCTTACGGACTTAAGAAACATCAAACTACTGGTCCTGCTGGGTAGTAGCTAGAGAGAAGTTTAGGGCAAACCCTGTGGGGGTCTGCAGGCACACTTATCCACAATGTGGATCTCTGTTTGAAAACCGATGTAGTCTCAACATTACTCGAAAAAACCATGCCCAGGAAGCTGTCTGATTTTGTAGGGTTTGCTACTGCAGGGCAAAATACTAACTGCTTATCATTGGGCTAGGCGTACCAATCTCATCCAAGTCCACATATTGTTGTCTTGAGTTACCATAAAATGAAGGATATTTGATGATTCAGGAAGACACTCGGGAGGTCAAGATTGTGAGGTCGTTTTGAAGGCAGGGTCACACTTTGGCATGACCCGAAAAGAAACTATTTGTTTTATCCGAAAGCCTTGTTGTTATGAGATGGTAATGGTGTATCAAGCATCCTGCCAAATTATGTCGTCTTTAGTGCACCTGTAGATTATAAATCAGTAAAAGTATGTCGACAAATTTTAAACTCCAAAGATTGCCTGCAGTCGACTTTGGGAAATTTCCGTGGTGTCCGTCTGAATGCTGCGCTCAACACGACTAGATGCTGTTAGTACCCGCTGTCACCTCGATGAAAAAACGTGGGTGGATTCCATATCGTGATAAAAATACTGAGAGAATTTTTGGGACACTGTAATCAACTGAAACTTTTGACTTTTATTGTATCTTTCTTGACAATGTTGCCTATTATAACTCAGCAATATGTTGATAAAAGCAAACGACCCTTATAAATTACATTGTCAAATTTGTAGTCTATTAGGCAACTCGGCAACTCGAGGGCACCGCCGCGAAACAGCTTTGCTAGACCCCCCCTGAGGTACCGCCATTGTGTCCTGGGGCCATGTTGAATTGCCGGTGTCTTTTTCCCACACGAAAGATGACGTTTGATTCTGTTTTCTTTTCCGCAATTGTCTGGAAGCGGCTGCCTGCAAATTAGCCCCGTAGGGCCCGTAAGTTAAGTCACACAAAAAACACGGGCAAAAAAAAAAGAAACAAAATTGCCTACATGTGCCATGGACTTCTGCCTAAATTTTTTATTCAATTTCATTCGATGCACGAGTCAATTTGGTTGCAAATTAACCATTAATGTTTCTTCTTCTTGAAATAAAACACACGTTTTGAGGGAAAAGGTGTTAGTTTAAAGGGGGCTGTGTCATCATGTTCAAAGCAGGCCTGTGGCTGTCGTGCTTAAGAGCCCTTGTGTATGGCGTCACACGGGCAAAACAGTCCCCACGCTGTGGTCAATGAAGAGCTATCATTGGCTGAGAGTTGTGCGCAGCGCGTACACGTTTCCATTGTTTGTCATCAATGATGGCGGCAAATGCAAGAGCCTCGTTACCATGGGCAGTGCACCGTATCGATACCTCTCGATAGAGCAAGGCATGCTGGGAAAAGAAACAAAATGGGGAACCAGGTTGGGATCTTTTGTGAACTCTCACCCAATTACTGCGCGCGCGCGTGCCCTCCCTCAGTATCATATCTATGGAAAGTGCGCACGCGTGTGCTGTAACTGGGTGAGAGTTCATAATTACATGTACAGCCACAGGCCCGTGCCCAATCGCACAGCGTTGCTTGAAATAAGCAAAAAATAAGCAGAATACCAGTCACAGATTTTACATGTAACATGTATTTTGGCTGGTTACCCTAATCTGGTAAGCATAATTTTGTTGTGCTTAACTATACATAGCAGCTGTAAAAGGCCCTGCTTTGATCATGATGATGACACAGCCCCTTTCAAACATGGTTTTAATTGAATGCATGTGATCTTAAACAAGAAAATCTAAGCACGTTTTCAAGTGTGAAGTAAAAAAAAAGATTTAAAATAGAAGTGAAGCCCCGTCGTCCTAGGATATTCTTTTCCAAGACATCGCATTGTCATTCTTACCGTAGGCACAGATCCAATGGAACGGGACTGACTCTACAATGGCAACCATGAAAATACACGGCACATCTCAAAAAGTACATGTACCTGGCATTGTGTTTTTCGCATAACGTCTGCTCTAAAACTTGTCATTTAATCCAAGGAGAAGGATTGCAATTTATTACCCTTCTATGTACTACATGATTTTAATGTGATTTTTGTATCCTTGCAAAGAGAGCATTAATGTACAAATGGGTTTGTTTTTTTAGGCGCTACCAGCACAAATCTGTCAAGGGGTATTTCAGGGAACATTAATGTGCAAACCTGTTTTGTGTTTTTGTATTTATTTTTTGATGTGTGTTTTTTTTTAAAGTTTTGTTATGCTGGTTCGCCCCAAGGTTAAAAGCCTTTCTCGGTATAAGGGGCTACAAGAAGAAACCATACTGATGAAAATAACTCAGGGGAGCTCAAGGTATGAATTCCAGGGGTTATGAGTGAGCAAGGCATGCTGGAAAAAAATGGTGCGGCGAGATCGATCACCCCTGGGGACGAGGTTGCGCTCAAACATCCTGATAGGGGGAACCAGTTTGGACACACTGGTGGCACATTTTCCATGAAAATACATGTACATGTAGAAAAGACAGAGGCTGGTTACAGACCTACAGTGGGAACGAGGTTGTAACGTTGATCCCAACCCTTCACCAACAAAATAAACAATACGCTTCTGGACCCTATCTAATCAAGATAAATGCCAGGCCCAAATGACCACATTATACTTCAACAGTACATGTTTTAAATTATGGATATCTGTACTTGTATTCATGAAATGAAACATGGGATTCTAGACAAAATGGTGGCCAGTGGAATACAAGTGTTCGGTGGCAGTGACCTGCCATGGTGTAAGCAACAACAAAAAAACTGCGCTTACGGTAGCAGAAAATCTGCCCTTGTTGCAAATGTAGGCCTACTGTGCATGTTTAGCAAGGACTTGTTACGCATCTTGGCGAGCACAGCTGGCACAGTTATTTGTCACCTGTAACCTGCAAGTGGAGAACGTTGACCACCCAAGGGCAGAAGTCCCCAGTAACCAGAACCGTGAAATTGGGGCCCAAATGAACCGCGTTGAGGGCTGGATCGGCCCTGGGTCTTGGTGATGGCTTCGGTCGAATGACCACTGTAGGAGTTCGTGGAAGTTCAGTTTGCTGGAGTGTGACCATTTATATCGAGCTTCAGGGAGTGCAAAATTAAAAATTAACAACAGAAGCTTTGTCATGCTCTGTATCCCCTGACCATGAACGCAGAGGGTCGCGGGATGCTTTTAGTGGTCAGCAACAGCATGCCTGGGTAGTTTACAGTTGCAACAGCTTCTTTACTTTTTCTCTCTCTTGATCGATCGCTCGCTCGCTCCGTGTCAATCCAGCTCCTTCTTCTTATTCAGGCTGACCCGGAGAGTTAATAAAAATGGGATTTTAATCCGGGATTCTGCATCATTCAACCCATTTCTGTGTCATTTTGACACAGATTCCGGGTCACCCGGAAATGGGTCCGGCCCCACGGATCCGGGTCAGTTCATATTGCAGGCTGCATAGTTTCTCTATCATTCAAAACCACAGTGGATAAGAGTGAATGGTGAGACAGTAAGAGGGTTGACTATTGATAAATTCACAATATGATACCACACTGCAGGCTGGCATAGTGCACCTTTCATTCAAAACCGTATGGGATGATATTGAATGGTCAGACAGTAGGAGGGTTGACTGTGTACTGTGTAGATGCATTCACCACATGATATCATACTGCAGGCTGCATGGTTTATTTACCATTCAAAAACCACAGAGAATGGTATTGAATGGTCAGACAGTAGGAGGGTTGATTGTGTACTGTGTAGATGCATTCAACACATAATTGCAGGCTACATAGCTTATATCATTCAAACCAAAGTGGATGATATTGAATGGTCAGACAGTAGGGGGGTTGACTTTGTACTGTGTAGATTCATTCACCACAAGATATTTTATTGCATGCTGGCGTGTTCCATTATCATTCAAATCTACAGTGGATGATATTGAATGGTTAGACAGTAAGAGGGTTGACTGTACAGTAAAGATGCATTCCCCACAAGATATCATATTGCTGGCTGGCATAGTTTATCTATCATTCAAAATCACAGTGGATGATATTGAATGGTTGTTTTGTAGACTCTACACAACCAGAACTACAATATGTGCCCGGTTTTCATATATAACTATAGACACTGTGCCCTCAAACAGTCACATTGTACTTTACCATTTTTTATAACTTACGATGCCATTCTCATTTGGCTCAATTACATGGCGTTTTCGACAGACGATACGAAAATCATTCCCCGACTAATGGAATAATAAATTACAAAGCGCCTTCTTCGTCAGATTAAATTTCTTGTTTTCAAAGTGCAATTTATGCTGAATGCATAATGAGCTGATACTTGAGTGACATTAATGTAAAAGAAATACTATCATTGTTTTGAAAATTAAAAAAAATTCCTCAGTGGAAAACACCTTTTTTCAATTAAAGGTATTGTACACTTTGGGTACATTTGTAACAGCTCAAAATCAGTGTCCACATTTTGTGTGATTCATCATATGCATGAACAAACAAACCTGTGAAAGTTTGAGCTCAATTGGTCATCGAGGTCACAAGAAAATAGTGAAAAGAGACCTTATGTGTTTTCTGTTTTTTTCAAACATCAAGTTTTTATCACGAGTGATAAAAACCATTGTTTTACTCATTTCTCAGAAACGATAGCATTTTAGGCAGAAATATTTTAAGGAACCCTTTCTACCATTACTTACTTTAAATCATGTATTGTGTGAATCTGTGAACATTTGTGTTTTTCTATCTTACCAATAGTGTACAGGATCTTTAAGCAATACATTTCTCTTGCAAATTACTGACCGAAAAATGGATAAACTAATTTAGTTATTACAGAGATTAGAAAATAATCCCCATTTCAAATCTAATTTGGCGAGTTTGTTATTAGTAATACATGTGATTTTTTTTTCTAACTGAAAGTACAGTTTTAACTCCTTTTTTGTGTGAATAATATAAAGTTTATTACATTGCAAAAACTGGGGTGTTAAAATTAACACCATGGTGTTGTCACACTAATTTCTGCCAACACAATCACATTGGTGTTATTTTTAACACCCTATGATGTTAATTTTGATTCTCTTTTTGGTATCTATATGTGGCAACACCCTTGGTGTTAATTTTAACACTCCAGTTTTTTTGCAGTGTACTGTTCATCGCCATTCTGAAGAAATGTAAGCGGGCCTAGCAGTAGAACTTGGTTTAGGGCTGTCATTATTATTATTTTTTTTATTAGAGTATGATAATTTAGGCTATCTTATTTTCAGGCAATTAACCCTCTTGCTGTCTGACCATTCAATAGCATTCAAGTGGTTTTGAATGAAGGATAAACTATGCCAGCCTGAAATATGATGCCATGAGGGAATGCATCTACACAGTACACAGTTAGTTCGGTGCACAGTTGCGCCACCGTACACAACCTTGGCAGTCGAATGGTTTCAAATGGTTGGTCAACTCACTGGAAAATGTTTCCAAAAGTCACTGACAGTAGGAGGGTTAAACAAAAACTTATTTTGATTATTTTCTTCATATTGTGCCTTTCGTTCGGAACATTCCTGACGTTACTGGTAGCGTTAAATGGTGTTTGAAGCTTTGCTTGGTGTGGAGAATAAGAGAAACTATATATATAAATATAAATATGAATAGTAAACTTGCGGGTACAACCATGGGTAAAATGTCTCTTTTGAAGGAGTGGTGGCTCTGAAAGAGCCGGTTTGGTCTCAACGTTTCAAACAGAATACTCTGCTCGTCTTCACCCATGGTTGTTCCCACAAGTTTACTTTCATATTTATATTTATATTTATAGTTTCTCTTACTGGTAGCATTGTTCATGCCAAGCATTTTAATGCCAGCAGAAAAGACATGACCTGGAGGTGACCCTGTCATGTTATTTGACGAATTTGTTTACAATTGTATAATAAAATTGGGTGCTCTTTCAAGCGATGTCTCATTGAAATTGTTTGGTGAATTGTCCCATTGATTATCGTGGGATTGTTGTGGCAGGCCTGGATTTACACGGAGGCCACGGTCTCGGCTCTTGGCCTTGGTGCCCCTACAAAAGTTTCCCATAGACTTTAAGATTTTCCAATGAAAGTGCCCTTTGCAAAATGCAACTGGCCTTGCCCTCTCAAAGATTAAATTCCAGGCCTGTTGTGGTCTAGTGCATCGGACTCAATTTCTGATGGTCGAGTCATCGGAATGTATAGACCTTCATCACGGTGCGGCCATCTTGTTTTTTCTCCTACTCAAATCAATGTAACCAAACTGAGGCTGGATGGGAAAATAGTCTGATTCCTTTTTTGTACAATGATTATTAGCATTGGATACATGGAACATGGCTATGATGGTAGCAGCACTACACCATAAATTGCTTCTCTTCTTCTGGGTGTATAAATGGGAACCTGCGAGTACACGGCCCTTACCGCTAAAATTAGTTTGAGGTTGCATGCGACCAGTGAGAAATTTAATGTAGATTGGTTAAAGTGTTCCTGATGAACAGGCAGAATACTGCATATTTATTCAGTTTGCGGTAACACCATGTGTATACGTCTACTTTGCTGTGTAAATTTATTCTCTGAGAACTTGTCTGGCTATTTATTCTACTGCCGCGGAGTATAGATTTAGGAATTCGGGAGACTAGGCCTGCTTAGTTCTACTACCTGGGCAGGAGGTAGGAAATCGGCGGGGACTATTACTTTCGCTTAGTGGATCGGGGAGACTTCTTGTTTATTAACTTCACTGCGGGGGAGGGGGGGGGTGAGTTCTTAATAAATGATCTCATTGTTTCGACTAGCCTGCTCTAGTCATCGTGAGGAGACTCACAAATCTACACAGCAAAGTAGATATACACACATGGTGATACTGCAAAATGAATATACCTTGATACCTCACCATGCAGTGCCTGAAAAACCAGATAAGGATGATATTGTAAAGTGCCCCGATGAACTACGAGGGTGTGCGCTAAATATAAGAACCTGTACTATTTGTTAAATAATAATAATAATTATAACACAAACACAAGACTGCCGGATTTGTCCGGACATGAGTTTACTGGCCTGATGCTGAAATCACTGGCCTCGGGCCAGCGGTCCAGTGTAAAATTCGAGCCCTGCATATTTTTCTAACAGTCTCATTTCGTGTCTTCTTTTTCACAGTTTGTGGCCCATCCCCACTGCCAGCAGCTACTTATCAAACGTTTTTACGGGCAGATGTCGTTCATGCGTGACTGGTCTCTTTTCAAGCAGTTGCTACTTTCTCTCGTCATCATGCTCTTGTATCCGTTTACATCCATCATCTTCATTTTTCTGTCCAGCGGCAAATTGTTAAACTTTTTGAGCACTCCGTAAGTATTTCCCTGGTCTCTTTTAATGAGTTTTTATATGTGTTTGATAAATTTAATTGAAAACCTAAGATTTTGTTAATTTCTTTTCATATGACCTCATTATACAAAGGCTCCCGTAATCATACTTGTTTTATACTAAACACCGACTAAACTCTATGAAAATTAGAATTATTCTCCCTGGCTCCCTGCGCTGTTGGCTATAATGTTTTGCTGCTGCTGTTGTTGCTGCTTGTGCTGCTGTTGCTTTAACAGCTGCTGCTGCTTGATGCTGTTGATTTCTTTTGTTCTTGTTGCTGCTGCTGCTTTCTGCTTCTGTAGTTGTTTTGATGTTCTTGTTATTGCTGCTGCTGCTGCTGTTGGTGTGGTTGTTAATGTTGTTGTTGTTGCTGCTATTGCTGTTGTTGCTTTTACAGCTGCATCTGCTTGTTGCTGCTGCTGATGTTGGTTCTTGTTGCTGCTGCTGATGTTGGTTCTTGTTGCTGCTGCTGATGTTTGTTCTTGTTGCTGCTGCTGATGTTTGTTCTTGTTGCTGCTGCTGATACTGCTTCAGTAGTTGTTTTCGTGATCTTGTTATTGCTACTGCTGCTGTTGTTGTTGCTGTCTTGCTGCTATTGCTGCTCCCGCCTTTTGTTAGTTGTCTTGTTGTTATTGTTGCTGCTTTTGATTTACTTGTTGCTATTCTTGTTGTAGATGGTCTTGTTTTTATTGCTTCTGCGGTCACAGCGGTGAACTAACAGAGAGCTGATTTTTGTAATAGGTCCATTAGACCAAAATAATCGATTGATTTTTTTTCTCATAACTCTGACCCCTAGATACGTCAAATTCCTGATGGACATCGCCTCCAGGATGACGTTTCTCGTCTTCCTGCTCATTACCACCATCGTCCCTCCATCCATCACCACAGAAGACATCATCACAGGTCAAGGGTCACCGGGACAATTCAGCCAGGTCCCCCTGGTCGTCAACATCCTCATTCTGCTCTGGATTATTGGTGAGTGGTGACAGACTGAAAGGAACATTACAGAATTGGTTTTTGCTAACAAAACAGTTGCTGGCAGTGTAAGCACTTTATGTAATCCACCACATACATAAACTGACAAACCTGTAGAAGTTTGAGATCGATCGGCCATCTGGGTCACGAGAAAATAGTGAAAAACCGATTACACATTTGCATGAAATCATATAGATTCAACAAATGAATAAAACGCTCACTGAGCGATAAACTCCAATCGGAAAATTAGTTTATTCATTTCTCATCAAATATTGCATTTCAGACAGAAATATTTCAAGGGATGTTTTCTACTATCATCATCATTAGACCGTGTAAGTTTTATGTAAATCTGTGATAAAAAGTACATTTTACAAGTTTTTTTTCTTACCAATTCTGTAATATTCCTATAAGACAGTAAGACGCAAATGTTCATTGTTTTCAGTATGGGACGTAAAGCTGTAGGGCCCGTGTGTTGTAATGCACGTAAAAGAACCATGCACTTATCAAAAGAAAGGGTCGCCCGGTGTTCCTGGTTTGATTGGCTGCATATTGCGCCACAGCACCTTGTAAACCATTACATGGTGCTATGTTAAGGAATAGGTCTAATAATTCAAAGCGTATATGCTCCACAATACCTTGCAGGAAAATACTGAATGTGCTAGCTTTTTGAAATATCCCCGAAAATCCGGAGCGGTTATGTCCACTCAGGAAGAATAATCTGCAATTGGAATACACATCTGAGAAATTTTTTTAGACAGAAACTCTTCTGATAAAAACTTATATATATTTTTCCATAACCACATTACTCCGAAGTGAGATGATTCTCAAAATGTTTTATACTTTCAAAAGCTGCTGTACTTCTAGCCGAGTAAGTTTTTATTGCCATTGATTTTAAGAGTGATTCCTAAATGTATACCTTCCCTTTAAAACCAGATAACTTTCTCATGACATACTTTGTCTGTGTGCCAATTTACATGCTTGCATCATCAAGGGCACAATCCCATCACCTACCTATATAAAATCTTAATCTGAGCTTGCATTGAACATTGAAGGTAGGGCTTTTGTGTGTAGTCCAGCCGGCATTATTACTTAAGATGTAAATTTGCATCGGGGACAAAGAATATATTTTTGGGGCTTTTAACCCGCACATGTTTGTGGATGGATCAAAATCAAATATTATACATCATGATTATCGTTTAGTTATAATAATGTTTTATGCACGGTGATTGCCGGACGATGGTAACTAGTAGTGTAGCGTGTACCACACTGTCAACCAGGCGAACGTAATTTCCTGTGTTATCATCTGCTCGGTGGAGCGTGGCAGAAAAAATTTCTGCAAGTTACTATCAAGTGTGGTTGTGTGTGTGTGTGTTTTTTTATATTCACGCCATCAGAGAAAAAAGCCAATCAATAATTGATCCACTTCAATCTGAGAGAGTCCATGTCGATTAATTACGCAGCGAAATTTATGTGATAGCCATATAACGTAAAATGGGATTGGTAATGTTTTCGCTAATGGGTGTGAGCATCCAGTCAGCCATGTGTCTTGACCATTTCACAAGCCACAAGTGCACGGAATTCTTTAGAAATTGTCGATATTGTGTCAATTGGCAAAAATAACCAAATAACTACAATATAATGAGCTTATTGGTATTTAAAATAAATGTGAAACAACCTTTTGGAGGTCATTACATTGTGTATACTATTACAGTATTTCAATAATTTTATACATGAAGCAAACTCCAAATACATTAAAGTTTTTTAAACACTCAAAGTTGTCACTTGGAGATTTTTACATGGAGATTTTACCTATAATAATATTATTATAATAGGGCAACAAATTTCAAACATGAATCTAGATTCAAATTCTAGTTTCAAATTCTCACCTCGGACCATGGTTCGAATCCCACCTTATATTATTATGAAATATTATCTGTAAATTACAATGAGCTAGGCTACTCACCTCCTTACAGGAATGACGTGGGCGGAGATTAATGCCATCTGGAAGGGCGGGGTAAGCTCGTATTTGAGGGACGGAGCCAACATTCTTGACTTCGCCATCTTAGCACTCTTTTGGTCGTACATGGTGTTGACCCTCATCAGCTATTTGCAGGTAAGTGTCACAACAACAAGGGAGTGTACTCATTAAAAAACGATTTTGTTATTATGACCGTGCTGTACCTTATCTTGATTCAAAGAGAGTTAAATGCTAAAAAAACAGAAGATGTACTGTACTTTAAACTCTTGCTATATCATATTCTCTTCACTGTCTGAAAGACTGTACCGGTATGTTTAATAAGCCATACCTTACCTTGATTCAACTTGTATACCTTCTCTTGATTCAACTCGTACCTTATCTTGATTCATCTGGTACCTTATCTTGATTCATCTGGTACCTTATCTTGATTCTTCTGGTACCTTATCTTGATTCATCTGGTACCTTATCTTGATTCATCTGGTACCTTATCTTGATTCATCTGGTATCTTATCTTGATTCATCTGGTACCTTATCTTGATTCATCTGGTACCTTATCTTGATTCACCTCATACCTTATCTTGATTCATCTGGTACCTTATCTTGATTCATCTGGTACCTTATCTTGATTCATCTGGTACCTTATCTTGATTCATCTCATACCTTATCTTGATTCATCTGGTACCTTATCTTTATTCATCTGGTATCTTATCTTGATTCATCTCATACCTTATCTTGATTTTACTGTACCATACTTTGATTCGTGCTGTACCTTATCTTTATAACAGTTGTATGTACACAAGTGGAACTAGTTTTGCAAATATTATACTAATGTACACTAAATTGCACTAATCTGATGCACTCAATTTTTCATGAGGTTAGTTTTAACTTGTGGTTCTTCTTGATATTATCATTACAGTTGGAACGCTCCTACAGTGCAACTTCGGGTAACGGCATTCAACCAGCAGCCGGGGGTTCGAATCCCTCCTTAATATCTGCAACACCAAACACGGACCTACCGCTCACCAGCCTAAGCTCAGTTGACCTAACTTCAACACCCCTCCCCCAGGTCGCCAATGTGTCCCTCCTCAAGGCTTACATCTCGGGGGCTATCAATCTCACCGAATCCCAAATAGACGGCTCCATCCGAACCGAGTTGGACCGACTCCTGGATGTGATCCTAAAGGATGTGAGCTGCAGTGGCAGTGACACCGCGGCCGTGGACGCCGAGGCCGACGCGGGAACCAGTGACACCATTGTCCCGGAATTTGACCCGTTCCACCCAGCTCTAGTCGCTGACGCCGTGTTCGCGATCGCTACCGTCGTGACCTTCCTCCGCCTTCTGATTCTAACAGTGTCCAGCCAGTTGGTCGGACCGTTGCAGATCTCCCTTGGTGGGATGCTCTTTGACATCGGAAAGTTCATCATGGTCTTCATCATTGTTTGGTTTGCCTTCTCACTTGGATTGAACCAGATATATCAGGCGTACCAGGAGATCGACTACACCCGGTGTCTGGCTGAAAATATCGAAGACTGCAGACCAGGACCATTTTATGAGTAAGTCAAACCATTCACTCTCAAAATATAGGGTCATAGATTGGTAAATATTCCAAAAATTCATGACCAAATAAACTTACTTGTTGAGAGGCACTGCAGCTGTTGATAGTATAAACTATTTTGAGAAAGGATTCCCTTCGAAGTACATGTAACATGGTTTGGATACTTGTTCACCCAAAAACAAGTGAATCTGAGATTCGGAGGGTTGGTGTCCGTTTTCTGGATGCTGTGGCCAGAGATGCAGTTGGTACCCACTGGCACCTCGCTAAAAGTTGATGGATATGATGTTCTTGTGAAAATCCATGAGTTAGTTTTTTCTTTTTTTCTTTTTTTGTCAGCACGTAGACGCTGTATTCAGCTGAAACATTCACTTGTGACCTTCATTGTATCTTTCTTTATACCTTAGCTTACCAATCAGCATTATGTTGACAAAAAAACAATCTAAAGTTTATCTTTAAAAGAGAATGCTTATACAGGAATACATTTTTTTTTATAAAGCTTTGTCTACAGGATTATCAATGCCTTTTTACAGCTGTACAAAGAGCTATATTTTGAAGTTATAAGACCCATTTATAGACCATGTTACATTTGTTTACAGAGTGGTGACCTCGTACATTATATTCTATTCCTGACGGGCAAGATGCTACAAAGGCTCAATGGGAAAATTTATATTTTGTGTCATACCCTCGGGTAAAGAAACCTCAGTTGTTTAACAATGGAATAATTTCGTTAATCAACCATTTCTATCGTGAGGTCTCAATTAAATATCATAGAGTGCTGTCATTTGGAAGAAGCTGACGTCCGTGCCGGTTCTTTTATTTGAAAGACTCGGACCGTACTATTAAGAGAAACCTAAATGAGACATCACTGTGTAACGTGGCACTGGCAAGCGATCGCAGTAGAGACTGGATTTCTCTTTGTGTGTAGAACAATTTATTTTATAATGACAATTGCACATGTTTAATTCACTACTTAAGTTTCTTTTCTCCGAAAGGACCATATTATAATTTGATCCTTACCATCAGAATACAAAGACTGAAAAATAAACTGTTCAATTTCATTCGACCTCTCCTCGTGATATGGACCGGACGAAAATTTCACCTTAATGATTATATCCTGCAGTATTGTACTCATTGACATCCAATACTTGTGTCATAATTTTCACATAAATTCAAAATTTACCAAAGCAACAGCTGTACAGCCTTTGAGATGTCAACCCTTTCTTCATATCAAAAGTTGAGGAAAAATCAGACTGTGCGATCTCCACAAAACATAAGATTTGTTGTATTCTTCCATTGAGCTGTGTACAAATGTGCCCGCCGGAATTCCAGGCTCTGTGGCTCTTTTGTAAACATGTGATGTCACAGGTCACATCGTCTATACGATACCAATGAAAGAGTTTACAAGATGCTGTAGGGCAAGCTGCAGCCAGCCGTGCCAGAAACACCCCCACCCCCCTTTGTAACGATAAGTACCTGGGCCCAATTTCATAGAGCTGCTTAACGGCCGATTCTGTGCTTACGTACGAGTTTCTATTTCATAGCGCTGCTAACCGTAAGCACACGAAAAGGTATGCTAACCTTTCGGTGCTTACTGCCCGAAAATGAATGACGTAACAATGCAAGTACATGGTGAACGCGCAAGATGACTGCCTTATTTTCTTGCTAACCTGTGAAATACGCTTATGCTTAAGCAAATTTTTCTGCTACAGTTAGCACGAAAATTTGCTTACCGTTAAGCAGCGCTATGAAATTGGGCCCTGGTTCTTATAGCATGTGCATAACACAACCCACGAGACCTACGGCGTTACTTCCCATCCGAAGGACAAAGCAATTATGGGCAAGTGTTTTGCCCAAGAACCAAACTGCCTCTTCGACACCATCCCGAACTTGAGTTCTGTGCGTCAGAACGCGCGGTAGTGACTCTTCCAACGTTTTGAAAATAATCGTCAACATTCAAATTGTCACGGTGCTGTCGTGGTGTAATCGATGTTAATATTGTATTGGGGATAAAAACAATAATTTCATCTCGGCCAAAGTCCTTGTGGATGACCTTGAAATCTGTGAGCTTACCCTAAATTGAAAGTATGCAAAACCAAACCAGTTTATTCTTCCATTTTAGTAAACTTCAAGGACAATACAATAATTTGTAATATACACTGCTAAAAATTGTATTCTTGAAATAGGAAAACAATGGTACAATGTATTTCAAGAAAATAATTCTTGTGTCACTCCCAAGAAAATTATTCTGTTAAGATTTTTGGGAGAAACACAAGAAAAGATTTCTTGAGACAAGAATTTTTCTTATTTCAAGAATACAATTTTTTAGCAGTGTACATATAGCTTAGTTTGTTTATTTCTTCATAATCTCTTAATCATTGCCAATACATCTACAACAGCCCAGATAGAAATCTGAAAAGGTGGAAATCCTTTAATCCAGTAACGGGACATCATTTGTTGTCAAATTTCAAATTTTGTTTTCTCTAAAATTAAAAGCTGTCAAAAGAAATAGACGCCTGTATTGACGACGTCACGGTTTTGTCTACCGCATTGTTTAAGTGCTGTAACTGGCTACTGCATTCCCGACAGTTCAGTCGAGAGACGACAGTGTTTCATTCCTGTGCCGAGTGGCAAACAAACAAACTGTGACGTCACCGGTACTAAAGGCCCTATTGTTTCCAAACCGAGGAGAACCGCTTTCTTGATCTGCATCCGTTTTTTCAAAAATTAACGTTTAAGCACGGAACTTCCAGATGAAGGGTACAAATTGAGGAGAATTTAGAAAATTAATTCGATGAATACATTTTCTTTTCTAAAAAGTACCTCCTTCGTTTCTGGTGAATCGCTTGTTTTCCCGACTTTTAACGATTCTTTGGACATGTTTAGTCGGTTCCCAACAGACTTTAATTCGATTTAGATAGATTTAAGGAGGACATAGTTGAGTGGAATTAATGCTTGTCCTGAGACTTAAGTTGCCCTCGGGTAAAGAAACCTCAGTTGTTTAACAATGGAATAATTTCGTTAATCAACCATTTCTATCGTGAGGTCTCAATTAAATATCATAGAGTGCTGTCATTTGGAAGAAGCTGACGTCCGTGCCGGTTCTTTTATTTGAAAGACTCGGACCGTACTATTAAGAGAAACCTAAATGAGACATCACTGTGTAACGTGGCACTGGCAAGCGATCGCAGTAGAGACTGGATTTCTCTTTGTGTGTAGAACAATTTATTTTATAATGACAATTGCACATGTTTAATTCACTACTTAAGTTTCTTTTCTCCGAAAGGACCATATTATAATTTGATCCTTACCATCAGAATACAAAGACTGAAAAATAAACTGTTCAATTTCATTCGACCTCTCCTCGTGATATGGACCGGACGAAAATTTCACCTTAATGATTATATCCTGCAGTATTGTACTCATTGACATCCAATACTTGTATTATATCTTGATCCTGTGCAATTAAACACGAAGTCTGAAAAATAAACTGTTTCATTTCACCCGGCCTCCTTTCGTGAAATGGACCAGACGAGATTTCACCTTGTGATTTTGCCCTGCTGTATTGTGCTCATTGACATCCAATACTTGTATTATATCTTGATCCTTTGCCATTAAACACGAATTCTGAAAAATAAACTGTTTCATTTCACTCGCTTCGTGAGATGGAGCAGATGAGATTTCAACTCGTGATTATGCCGTGCTGTATTGTACTCATTAATGACATACAATACTTTTATTATATCGTGATCCTTTGCCTTTAAAGGGAAGGTATACGTGTGGTAATCACTCTAAAAATTGATGGCAATAAAAACTTACTTGGTAAGAAGTACAGCAACTTTTGATAGTATAAAGCATTTTGAGAAATATTTCAATTCAAATAAATGCGGATATGGAAAAAGAAGTCAGTTTTTATCCCCCAAAATTTGAATCTGAGAAACGTTTCTGTCAGAAACGGATTGTGTATTCCTATTAGGAATTATTCTTCATGCGTGGACATAACCGCTCCAGATTTTTGGCGATATATCAAAAATGCTACCACCTTTTGAAATGAAATTTTCACAGGTTAGTTTCATTGTATATATCTACATTTATATAGGATTAAAACAATCAAACGGTTCAATTTGCCTCTAAACACAAAGTCTGAAAAATAAACTGTTTCATTTCACTCGGCCTCGCTTCGTGAAATGAACCAGACGAGATTTGATCGCGTGATTATACCCTGCCGTATTGTACATGCAATACTATTTATCTCCTATCAACAAGCTCAAATCTCCCTGTACAAAGATACAAGAGTTAAGAATGGCAATTTTGGTTTCCACAGCATGACTACATAATATCTTCAACTTATATTAAAGGCGCTTTTGCGCTGGAAGCAGGAGGGCTTCATTAGACCAAATAAAAAAAAAACATGTTTAGCGTTCTGCCCGCTTCTTTTTTTTTTTTTTCTTTTAAGGATTTTCTTTTATGATCTCTGGTCAAGATCAATTTTTAAATACATAAAAACAATTCTTTAGCACACCGAAAAAGCACACCGAAAAAGCACACATAAAAAAAGCTGGCAACCATCTTGGGAAAAAGGCCCATCCGGTTGTCTTGAAAAATGTGTCCAGCAGCAATTTTTTAAAAAAAAGGCCCACCTCCGTTCGTTTTTCAAAAAAGGCAGGACGCTAAACATGATTTTTTTTTTTTTTTTTTTTTTTGCCTTATGCATATTTCTGTCGGTCTCCTCGGATCGTCCTACTCATGACTCAAACATGTACACCCCCTGTGCCAGGCTGTCTGACACATGCCTCCCATTACGCCGGAGACTATAGATAACATTAGTCAACAAAATGGGTATCCCGTGAAATTGAAAGTGAAGTCCCCCCCGTCAAGGCGAGGTGTGAAAATACCAACCCCCCATCAAAGCCACGAGGCTCGGACGGCATCAAGTCAAGCTTAGAGTGAAAGTCAATTATTCGTTGTTACTTTTAATAACGGGTGTGTTTTTTTTTCTCCGAGTGCGGGGGTGACATAATGACACATTATGTCTAACATTATACCCTTAAAGGCACTGGATACTTTTGGTAATTACTCAAGAAATACATCACCATAAAAACTTACTTGGTAAGGAGCACCTGAGAGCTGCTGATAGTATAAAACATTGTGAGAAACGACTCCCTCTGAAGTAATGCAGTTTTTGAGAAAGAGGTAATTTCTCACTAAAATATTTGAATCTCTAAAAAAGGCTTCAGGCATGAAGCCTTTTTCAGGCATCTGAAAGCACACAGTTCTATGTAACACGGCTGTTTTTTTCTTTTATTATTTTTTGCAACTTTGATGGCCAATTGAGCCCAAACTTTGTGATTGTATGCATATGTTGGGTTACATTAAGTGGGGATACTGGTCTTTGACAATTACCAAAAGTGTATCTTGTCTTTAAAAGCATCATCCTTTCGCAATCAGGGGCACGCTTTTGGCTACCCTGACCAGAACCAAGTTTCTGATGCTCACTAACCTCTTAAAAATAATAAAAAATCTCAAAGTAATTTTACGGCTGTTATGTAGTGATTCATAGTCGTTATTGTCTTTATTTGATTCCTATGCTATTTGCCCTGTGCACGGTCAGCCATTTGCGTGTAAGGCCTCGAACAGTTCATGAATGTCCTTGAACAACAAAGAGACAACTGGTTGATGAATTTTTCCCAGATTATTTTCAGTCCTCTCAGTTCATGGTTGTTCATGAACAATAAATTGAAGAAAACTTCATGAACTGTAGAGAACATGCATCCCCAGTTCATGGTTGTTCATGAACAGTCTTGAAAGTTTACAAAGTCATGAACTTCATCTCGCCTGGGTTGGTTTGGTCTTTTTCTTTTAAGCATCCCAAGTTCAAATTTTGTTTCAATGTTAGTTTCAACAAATCACTTGTATTATATCAGCATTAAAATTGTATTTACAGGCCTACCGATTGCTATGGCTATTATATTTCCAAGAATTTTGTATAAATAGAAATTTTTAAATAAGATTGATTTCACGGAATAAGTACGGTCTTCTTGGAGTTGTTGTCTCGTGCGTGAGACTGACACAGTCTGTAACGAATGTCTTGTCCTCCATCTTAGCACCAAGCCTAACTAAGACACAAACTCAGTCACGGTCTGGTCGGGAACAGCGACGTTACCGCGTCACAACAGAATTTCACCCCATGATATCACATTGCAGGCTAACTTAGTTGATCTATTACTCAAAACCATATAGTGGATGACACCGATTGGTCATACAGTACGAGGGTTGACTGTGTAGATGCGTTCACCACATGATATCATTGTAATGCTGGCAAGTTTTATCAACATATGGTTGACATTAACAGTGTAGGATGACTTTAAAGTGCAAAAGCAGGCCTTGAATTACCCGGAGGCCATGGCCTCTGTTGCCATGGTCTCGGCCTTGGTGCCCCTTCAAAAGTTTCCCATAGACTTTAAGATTTTCCAATGGAAGTGCCCTTTGCAAAATGATAATGGCCTTGCCCTCTCAAAGATGAAATTCCAGGCCTGCAAAAGTGTGTTTCCTGTTAAACCTGTTTGCTGTTAGCCCGCTAGTTTAAATATCGTTGTTGAAATACCTGCTACATCTTGTACTTGTTTTTCATCTATTTGTGTATAATATCTGAACAACTTTATAGGGACCCAATTAGAAGTAAATACAGGAAATCAGTTAGTTATCATTGAATGTTCTTGATTCATTTATTTTTACATTTTTGTATCAATGTTAACGAAGATGATTTTGTTTTCAAGGAGCTTCTGTCTGGATTTTAAAGTATTGAAGTCCTACTTTTTGTCTCTCTCCTGAAGACGATCGGGGCCCAATTTCATAGAGCTGCCTAAGCAGAAAATATTGCTATTAAAAACGATTTATTGCTAAACAGAAATGAGCAGGCTACCAGTCACAACTTGTACATGTGACATGGTAGTTCGGCTGGTTACCTTATTCTGGTAAGCATCATTTGGTTGTACTTAGCTACGTGTTGTGCTTACGCAGCTGTATGAAATGGGGCCCAGAGCTTACTGATTGGAAGTTCTTTTCCGAATCACCGTAACTCAGAGAGATTTATGTATGGTTTTATCGCAAATGTTGATAAATGCTGTAATCTGAAAACTCGGGGTCAAAATTGACCCAGATTACGGGTCCCGGGGGCCTGATCCAAAAACGGGTCAAGCTGACTCAGAAAGTGGTTAAAGTTGGGGTTTTAAGTTGGATTCTGCATCAGTTTGAACTACTTCTGAGTAATTTTGACGCATAATTTGGATCAAACTGACCCAGAAATGGGTCAGGCCCCAGAAATGGGTCAGGCCCCATCGGATAAGGATCCAGGTCAATTCTGATCCGGAAGTTTTCAGAGAACATCATGTACATGTGTAAAATAAATGGCATTTCAAGGCCTTGTTTGTATTCTCAGGACTGCACTCATGTGTGTAATGCCTGATAATTAATGAAATCAAACAACCTAAGTCCTAGTTTTTTGTTCTTCTTATTCTTCTTACCAGCGTTGGTCAGTCCATGTTGACCTTGTTCTGGTCACTGTTTGGACTGGAGAGTCTGGACATCATCGATGTGTCCCTTGCCAGACATTACTTCACAGAGGCAGTGGGAAAGATACTCTTCGCTCTCTACATGATGTTTGCCGTTGTCGTCATGCTCAACGCTCTTATTGCGATGATGAGTAACACTTACACACGTGTTGAGGTGAGATATTACCGCCAATTTTGCTTTTTAAAAAACCCATGGACAAAAGTTTATAAAAATCCAGTGTATCATGAGAGGGCTGGTCACATCTTCAAAACTGTAGTACCTCAAATACATTGTTCTACTTCTTGTACCCTGGCTTTTTATTTTAAACTCCCGTACTGTACACCATCAGCTTCCCAAGATGTAGTGTGGTATATTTTTGGAGATGGCGCTTGTGCACATGGCCCCATTTCATGACACTTTAGGGCAAGCACTTGGTGATACCCTCGAATTTACAAGTCCAAGCCGTCGTCAATTACAAGTACACTCATAACGCGCATGACCTGGTCAGCGACCGTATTCTGAGAATACGGTTCACAACTTGCACCCGGATGTCCACTCTCGACCAAAGTGGAATATTTAAATAGATAAACAGCTTCACTGTGAAATGGGACACCGCTTTTTCCCTGCAGCGATTCACCCGATGATGGTAGATGACAAGTCAGACAACTTACAGTAACACTTTCACAACACCACTTGACCATTACTCCCCCACCATTCCATAGATATGAGTTGTTTTGTTGTGAGTCCACTCAACGGCAAGAGACTGTCAAACTTTAAAAGGTTTACAGGAGAGACATTAGTGCTTGATCTTACGCAGCCCAGGCGAGATGATCATGGAATGTTCATGAATATCCATGAATAGTTCATGATTGTTCATTGACATCAGGTCACGAACTGGCCATCAAAATTCTTCATGATGTTCATGAAGAGTTCATGAATGTCCTTGAACAACAAATGAGACAATTGGTTGATGAACTTTTCGTTAACATTTTTGATGAATTTTTCATGAACATTTCTTTCATGAAAAATAAACAGTAAGATGAAAAATTCAAATGACAATTTCTTGGTTCTGCTTAGTGGCAAGCAGATGGCTCGGCCTACCTGCTCTTAGTGATTTCAAAATTGTCCTCTGACTCCATCTCTTCCTGAATACATGTAATGCCATTTGAACCACGACTCCTTTTGGTGGTCGCTTGCTTAGTTTGCTGCTTAAGCAGAAAACAGTGCTTACAATGTTTCTGCTAAGCAAAAAGAGCAGGATACCAGTCGGGGATTGTACATGCGACATGGTATTTTGACTGGTAACCTTCACATTGTTCTCCCATTGTTTGGACTTAGTCTTTGTTAGTGAGGTCCTCATTGGTTTTGTACGCGAAAGCGAGACTGTCCTTGCATATCATTTTACCGCATTCCCTTTTGTTAAAGGTATTTTACAGGATTGGAAAGAATGTAAAACACAAACGTTTATTTTAGTCTGAAAGCTTACTGATTATGAAGTGTATAATAGAGCAATTTTTTATGAGAAATATTTCCCACTGATATGAAGTCAAATTTGAGAAAACTGAATCTGAAAACCTTTTAAAACGCAATCAGCTGATTTAAGTTGTTACAACCAAAATTAAGGACAATGTTCCAGGTTTCAGGTTTACAGGTTGGTGAGGACAAAAAAACATATTGATTAATGTAGTACTGATTATGAAGTTCATACTCTGAACCATTTATTTTTGTGAAATATCTCCCTCTGAACTGAAGTCCCACTCGAGAAAACTTTAAAAATGCAACAGCCGATTTCGACTGTGACAACCAAAATTAAGGACAGTGTGTTGTCATACTGAAAATTGTGCACGGTTGCTGACTATTTTCTCCTGGCTCAAACAACGGATTGAGCCAAAATATTCACATGTTTGTTATTTTTATGTATTATGGTTGATCAGACAAAACGTGAACACTGTCTGCGACTATTTTGTCAGCTGTACCCATCCTGCATCCTACCTTTAAATAAATTCCTCAAACAGAAAATAGCTAATTTATACTGCTTACGGGCTTTCGGTAATCATTGGAGTCAGTTTGTGTGACGTGGGCGGGGCTTATAGTGCAATTACTTACTACTTACGAAGTATATGCAAGAGAAATATCAAGACACTCGGATGTGGGTTGAACTGTAAAGAAAATGTCAGCCATAAAATTGTTAATAGTGCAATACCTTTCTTTGACTATTCATATCCAAGCCATGTCAGGCTTTCAACCTAATTACTCCTCACTGTTATATGGCATGTCTAGACAAGTAAACCATGATATCATTATCTGACAATAAAAATTTACGATTTATGATTTCATACGGTCAGCTAATGCATACCGGTATATCTTCTGTAGTGTCTTTTATTAAATCTTGCAACAAGAGTGGTTGAAGTCCAAGTGGTGATAATCTAGTTTGAGAGGTAGGCGGGTACCATGATGTTGTTAAGGTGAAGTTGACTGTATGGATGCATGTACTAGTTACTCTATCCAAACTGCGGATAAGTCCAAAATGGAGCCCGGGGTTGGCTACGACTACAGCTGTCAGTGTTGCTTATGGGCATTTCATGCTTCGACGCGTGTCCATGTGATTATCAAGCTGCAGCCACAGCCGGTAATTTTAGACGCGGCCTAATTTCCATGTACAAGGGTCATTGGGCTTCGGCAAAGGCAAAGGCAGCCTGTTTGAAAGCCCCGCACAGAAAGTGAACCTTTAAAAGCATACTGACCGAGATCAAGCTGGAGCGTAGGCTGGAGTCTTGACCGAAGCCTAGGTCGGACCAAAGGCCGGAGCCCAGGGCTGGAGCCCAGGGCCGGAGCCCAGGCCAGAGCACAGGGCCTGAACCCAGGGCCTGAACTCAGGGCCTGAACTCAGGGCCTGAACCCAGGGCCTTGAACCCAGGGCCTGAACCCAGGGCCTGAACACAGGGCCTGAACCCAGGGCCTGTACCCAGGGCCTTGAACCCAGGGCCTGAACCCAGGGCCTTGAAACCCAGGGTCTGTACCCAGGGCCTTGAACCCAGGGCCTGAACCCAGGGCCTGAACCCAGGGCCTTGAACCCAGGGTCTGTACCCAGGGCCTTGAACCCAGGGCCTGAACCCAGGGCCTTGGACCCAGGGCCTTGGACTCAGGGCCTGAACCCAGGGCCTGAACCCAGGGCCTGAACCCAGGGCCTGAACCAGGGCCTGAACCCAGGGCTGAACCCTGGGCCTGAACACAGGCCTGAACCCAGGGATGAAGCACAGGCTGGAGCCTCAGCCGGAGACTAAGCCAAAGCCATGATTTCAAAAATTCCCCATATTAATCAGCCACATCCAAGGCTAATTTACGAAACCACCAAAAGCCGGGCAGGAATCATGTCCACGAGGTGTACGTGACAGCTTCATATTATTGTAGTGCAACCTCGCACAAACATAAATAACAATCCCGTCACGGTACACTGGGCTTGGCAGGGCCACCGGATCTGTGACCTGTCAAGGCACCACAACAGCAGGCAAACGTCAGTCATGCAGAACCAACATTTACCCTGGAAACAGCAAAACCGCCTTGGATAAGACAAAGGTTCAACACACAACCAAGCGAATTTAGAAAGATGAGATTGTTAAAAAACGATCTCATACTTTTGAGGACAGAAAATGTAATTGAGCTATTAAATTTACAAATATAATGGGGTTTTTCACTGTCTTCCCATGATTCCGAAGACCGATTGAGCTGCAACATTTCACATGTTTGTTATTTCGTGTATTATGTTGGGTCACATAAAGTGCCGATACTAGTCTTTGAAAATTACCGATGTTGTACATGTGCTTTAATATTTCAGTCTAATTTTTTTACTGTCAACTTTGCAACCAAAATCTGTCATTGCTTCATTAACAATGCCTTTTTGCAAAAGCGACTGGTATTACAAATCAACTGAACTAGCTCTAATGAAACCATTAAATGTCTAGGTGTTTTAATGTGTATTTAAAGGTGTTTCACAGCAACAATCCCCTCACATGTACCCATTTACTCCTGGGTGATGAGAAGTAATTATGGTTTAATGTCTCGCTCAATGTCACACACGTCATGACCAGAATTCGAACCCACACTCTGATGACTCAGCCATTCGCTGCACGTGACCGCTCAGCCACCAATTCAAATAGACGTTAATACTGATGACGTCACATTATGTTCGCCACTTGGCAGAAGAAAGGAAAAACCATTGTGTCTTTGCACAACTGTCAAGAAATGCAGTACCCAGTGACAGCACCCAAGCAGTGCAGTACACTGTTCGTGACGTCATCAGTACAGGCGTCCAGTACAAACTGAAAACCCCCCAAAAAATTGCTCAGTCAGTTTCCTTTGTGGTTTTATTACTTGACATTTAAACTGAAAACCCGTAATATTTTCACTCAACAGGAAAACTCTGACACCGAGTGGAAGTTTGCACGTGCCCGTATGTGGGTTCACTTCCTGCACATTGGTGGCACGGTGCCTCCCCCCTTTAATGTGGTTCCTACGCTAAGTACCATCCTCCGGGTTGCACGGAGGTGCTACCGAAGGTGCTGCGTCACCAAGAGCCACCACAACGGGGTAAGTTTTCAATCCTGATAGACTCGTGCGAGTTCGAACTTCTAGGACAACGGCCCAATTTCAAAGAGCTCCTTAAGCAGAAAATATTGTATCCATTTTTGTACCGAGCAAACATTTTAGCGTGATACCAGTCACAGATTGTACATTGTGAAAGTACTTTGGCTGGTAACCTTATTTGGGTAGACATGTGCTTAGCTACTTTTTGTGCCAAAGCACTATGTCGCATGTACAATCCCTGACTGGTATCCTGCTTGCAGAAAAATTGTAAACACTGTTCTCTGCTAAGCAAAAATAAGCAGGATACCAGTCAGGGATTGTACATGGTATTTTAGCTGGTAACCTTATTCTGATAGGCATAATTTGGCTGTACTTAGCTACTTTGTGTGCTTAAGCAGCTCTATGAAATTGGGCCCTGCTTACAAGCATCGCCAGCTAGCTAGCTGGCGTGCCTTTTGCTTTGCTTACGCTTAGCAGTGGTTATAAAATGAAAATTCAGCTTACGTTCGTTCCGTAAGCGTACAACATCTGCTTACAGGCTTTATTAAATTTTCCTTAGCACCCTGTGCATGTTTTGCACGTTTTGGGGCCTAGCAATTTTTACATATTCGAAGTAAAATTAAATTGACGATCATTATTTGAAACCTAGATGTTCAAATGTTCACATGGAAATATGTTTTCTTTTTATTCCAGAAAAGTAAACTAGCTGAGCATGCGTACAAGGTAAGCCAATTTATAAAATGTTTTTATATTGTGGGTATAACTGCATTTCATATTAAAATAAAAACGTTCAATTCAATTCAATTCGATTTACTGTCGACCTTATCAAATATATTTTTTGATGGAAAAATAACATATAGAAAATGTATAATGGCGCTATCGGAAAATGAGTGGTAGAGGCAAACATTGAAGCAAATCTTGTAAGGGTAATATAGGCCCCAAGCCCTGATCATGCATATTTTTTAGATTGGGCAGGAAAACATTTTTTTAATTTGTTTTTTAACCTTTCGATATCATCTTGATAGATGTCTTATTAAAATAAAAACGTACAATTCCATTCAATTCATTGTATAGTCGACCTCATCAAATATATCTTTGATGGGAAAATAACATATAGAAAATGTATAATGGCGATATGGAAAATGAGTGAAAGAGGCAAACATTGAAGCAAATCTTGTAAGGGTAATAAATAAAGGCCCCCAGCCATGAGCGTGCATATTTTTTAGTTTGAGCAGGAAAAAAGTTGAGCGTATAAAACGTTGCAGTTGTTAACGGTCTTCTTGGCAGCTAAATAAGCTTTCAAGGGCACTGTACACGTTTGGTAATTGGAGCCTACGATTGTGTTAATCCTATATAAATGTAAGTACATACAATAAAACTAACCTGTGAAAATTTCACTTCAAAAGGTGGTCGCGTTTTTGAGATATCACCGAAAAACCGGAGCGAGTATTTCCACGCAGGAATATTCCCCATAGGAATACACAGTCTGAGAAGCGTTTCTGACACGCTTCTCAGATTTAAATTTGGGGGAATAAAAAGTGATATATTTTCCATAACCGTAGTACTTCGAAGTTAAAAGTTTCTCAAAATCAATTTTACTACCCAAACCTGCTTGCCATTAATATTTTCAGAGTCATTACCAAACGTGTACTGTGCCTTTTATAGTGTACCATAACGCTATATTATGTGGTGTATTGATGTCCGATAAGCCATTAAAATACAATAACTTGTCAATAATGACAACGGTTATTAGAGTTCTGGATAAACTGAAGACAAATATCGTTTTGATAGTCTTACGAGTTTAATCTTCGATACCTTCGATTTCGTTCTTGCACTGTTTTGTTAACCTTTCGATATCATCTTGATAGAAGATTTTTTTTTTTTTTTTGCATTTCGGTGTTCCAACCCCCGTCGGTAAACACTGCGCAATGGACCCGTCTTTAAATTGCCTCCGTTCTCATTGCCAAAGATGCACGAAGATTTTCACGCATTGGAATTGATTTGATCTTTAATAATGCATGAACTGGGGGCTAGGGGGAAAAAAATGATAAACTGACGTAGCGCGCGGCCTTGTAGAGGTTTACGCGGTCGCCTTTTGACGCTCGCTGGAATCTAAGAATCTATTGTTGCGTGTTCGTGTACTGGGCAGAATTATTTATAACTTGGGGAAATTGTAGGTTAAGAAGCCATTAAAGAGGATATCGTTTGTCTTGTGATATATTATTTAAAAACTTATATTTAGTTTCTACAGAAAAAGAAAAATAGTAAACAATGTGAGAAATATAAATTAATTACAAGATAAAAACATCAATAAAGATTTTACTATAGTGGTGAGCCAGATAGGGGAAATATTTTGGGGAATTGATGATACAAGCAAGGAATTTGGCACACAGTCAGAGTATGTTATGAGAAAGGCATTTGGCTATAGGGTCGTCACATGGTTGTCGTTTGAAAACAAATAAATAGGGAGAATCAGAAGCTATTTTTCATATCTTGGTTTTCAAATGGCTGTCATTGCTTGTTATTCTATACCTGTATTTATTTTTTCGAATGACAAACCTGCGATTGCCTTTAGCCAATCTTTCTCATGATATACTCTGACTGTATGCCCAATAAGCTATTTTGAGGTATGGTAGACATATTATATGACACTATTAGGTTTGGGTTAATTTGTCTGTATACACCCAAACCAAACAGTGCACTCCTATAGTGTCCGCCATATCTCAAAAAGGCAAATGCCATGCTTGGATATCATCAAAGGCACAATCCAATCATCTCCCGGCCGTATAGAGGTTGGAATGGGTATGGAAGCATCGTATTGAAAGTTTGTTTGTTTGTTTGTTTGTTTGTTTGTTTATATTTCCAATCGTACACAAGTTAGAAAATAAATAAAATACACAACGTGGTAGAATATACAAAGTTATATAAATGTATGAGTGGGGGTGACATCCGAAGGAAGGGGAATACCTTCTGTAGTGGAGCACCCTATAGACTGCTGCCAAATTACAAACAAATAGAAAATAGAAGTTAAGAATATAGAAAACGTTTCAGTTGCAGGAAAGCGAGCTTATTGTGAGATACCGAAGGACATACATACACATGACACGAACACAAACAACGGACAGACAGATTGATCCAGAGGGAACCAAAACACATAAACGTACAGATATACTCGGAAAAAACACAAAGGAGCCAAAGCATTTGCTGAAAACCAATTAAAAGGAAAAGTTTTTTTAGATATTGAAGGTGGATTCTATTTTAAAGGCACATTTGAAACTAATATTCCAACATTCAATTTTTATTGTTAAGTGATTTATCGCTGTAATTAGTGTACTCTGAGAATCCATGTTTAGATGTTTTTAGCTTTGCTTGGGGGAAAATACAGGTAGGATCTACCTTAGAGTATTAACAGTTAGGTAATTTATTGCTATCCCTCGTAAATTGGCAATTTGCAGAGCCAAAAAGATATATAAATTTCAATTAAGTCACGTCTGACGTTTGCTTGTTGGGCGCCAGTTGGACGGACAACAGTACAATGTATATGGAATGATTTACAATAAACAGCCACGGTTATGGGAATACACATACGACTGTTTCAAGTTGTCATCACACTCTGATAAATGGGTGATATCAGCTACAAAAGCCATCCCCAAGAAACAGTCACTTAGTAAGGACAATAAACATGAGTAAGTCAGCGACGTGACGCATCATTTCACAGAATAGACCCGCATCTTGCGCTATGAAAACGCCGAGCAATTTACGTGTGATTTACTGCACAGCCTCAAACCCCCGTGCATACTGGAGAAATGCCAGCGTGGTACACGCTGATTGTCGGCTCGCTTGGCATAAACTTCTCTGATGTGGAGATAGTTCGTAAATAAACAGTTTCCAGGCGGATAATTAAGTCAGTAAATTACAGTTAGAGACATGGAAGATCTTATGATACACTTTAAAGGACGGGGTTTCAATGTCAAATATATTATTCATTCGTAAAAAAAAAAGAAAGAAAAAAAGAAAGAAAAAAAAGAAAGAAGAACAGTTTTCAAGTTGATAATGAAGTCAGCAAATTACAGTGGAGACATGATATATCTTAATACACGGTAAAAGACATATTTAAGTTTCAATGTCAACTACATGTATTTCGTTGCTGTACTTAGATATATTCCTTGCTTGTAAGTTGGAGTTGTAAGACAGTGCATTGGCCTTCAAATATCTTAATTTTTTGCAGTTTGGTATTACTCATTAAGATTTTCATGCAAAATAAAAACACCTACTTTTAAAATTAGTAAGTAGTGATTAAACAAATATCAATGAAATACAACCAGCAAACAAACGGTCCGCCATTTTGTGGAGTCAACAATTTGCTTCTGCAAAATATTAGACGGTGTTCTGTCGAGTGATATTAGGCTAAAATCACCCATTTCCATGGGATATTTATGTGAATCGTTATAATGTTTGTACTTTCACAATCTTTCCAGCGATATTCATTTCAAAACAAACGGGTTTTTCAACCCAAAGCGCCCAATCTAAAGACAACGTATCCCTTTAAGTATCAAATTATAACGCGGCCCACATTTTAGGGTGAAGCAAAAAAATATGCTTTTGTGCCAAAACGGAAGGACAGATAATAGTTTGAACTCAAATCAATAAAAACGTGCATACCCTAATTATCAGATTAGACTTAATTTCTGATCCTCGAAGCAATGGCAGTAATAAATTTGCTCCACAGAGTTTAGTCATGCACAACCCTTAGCATGTCACTGCGGCTAGTAGAGCTTTCACCAAATGCGTGCATGTGAAAAAAGATGTACCAATAGCGCTAGTCACTAAGTTGTAGCTCAAGAGCTGTGCAAACTGAGAGTTGCAACATTGGGGGACCAGTTTTCTTTGGTCACGTGGTTGCTGAACAGCATTCTCGGACCAAATGTAGCACAACCTTATGTGCAGTCTAGTCTGGCACCCTGTGTAAAAAAAGAGGCACCGATAGCGCTAGTCACTAAGTTGTAGCTCAGGAGATGTGTACACTGAGAGTTTCAACATTGAGGGACCAGTTTTCTTTGGTCACGTGGTTGATGGACGACATTCTCGGACCAAATGTAGCACAATCTAATGTGCAGTCTAGTCTGGCACCCTGTGTGTGCACATAGAGGGACCAGATTTCTTTGGTCACGTGGTTGCTTAACGCCATTTTCGGTCCAAAAGTAGCACAACCTAATGTGTAGTCTAGTCTGACACCCTGTGTGTGCACATGCGTTTTTTTAGGGGGGTGCGAAAACGGCTCCCCGTCAGAATTGACCCATATTCCGGCTCCCAGGGGTCCGAACCATTTCTGGGTCAGGCTGGCCCCAAAAGGGTCAGGCCACTTGGGGCCCGGAATCCAGGCCAGCCCTGACCCAGATGTTTTTAGAGTGTAATGATTGCAAGTTGTCGCAGCTCTCTCAATACACAGCACGCTGGACGTAGCAATTCATCGATGGTTTGCATCAACCTTGGTCCTACATTTATCGATGAAAAAGGTATTTCATCTTATTAAAGCTGCCGTTTTTGTAGCGATAAATTATTTTGGCTTGATCTATGAACACTTAATTTGCAATTAAAGCTTGAGCCCCGCCAGATGCTCTATTTTGTCTTCCGAAGGTCATTAGTTAGTCGAGCGGAAAGGTGGGCCAGTGACCGGCTGACCGCTATATGACCATTCACCACTCTGTTGCTTAGGATCTGATACTTTTGAAAAAGTATTGTTGCCAACTGCTTTTCGCAATTCCATCATAACCCGGCAGTGAGGGCCACTGTACATGCTGACACATTATAATGTTTCCATTTGCTTAAGGTTACGTTTGGTGATCACACTCTTGAAATTAATGGCAAAAAACCCTACTTGGTTAGAAGTACAGCAGCTTTCGTCATTCAACAGGGGTCAGTGATTTGGTTAGAAAGAGGCAGAACAAAAAACTCTGCCAGCATCCTTTGTGTCCAAAATCGATATGTCGATTTCGTAAATGGCAGATGAAACCAAAATTATAAAACCTAATTAGTTAAGCAAGCAAGTAAGCCTTAAATTAAACCCAGGCTATAACCTGGTCATGCAGAACAAATCCTCTTAACCCATGGACAAAGCTTGCCATAGCATGTGCTGACAACAAACCATGGGGGATGGATTGCAAACCAAACAGGTCCCGCGCTGAAAGGTTTTAAGATTGTTATCCTGGCTGTTATCATAATTGGCTGGATGTGTTTCAAACTGAAGGCTTACAAATTAATGCAGCACAACTAGTGGGGCACATGGGGAAAACGTTTGAGGGAATTGTATCTTCCGATTATACAAGCATGGAATTTGGCAATCTTAGCAGAATATGTAATGAGAAAGATATTTGGCCGTATAGGGCCATCGCAGATTTGGCCCTTGAAAAACTTTTAATATGGCTTTCAATGCTGGTTATACTACGTGTATTTTTTCAAGGACAAATATGCAATAAGCCATTTTGAGATATGGCGGACTCAATACTATGACACTATTAGGCCAAATTAAAAAAAATATGTTAAGCGTTCCCGCCTGCTTCCTTTTTGGAGGTCGCCTCCTTAAAAATTTTGTTTTTTAAGGATCAATTTTAACGATCTCTGACGAAAAAAAAACAATTCTAATTTCATCTTTTGAGACTTAAGCACACAGAAAAAAACAGAAAAAAGCTGGCAACCATCTTGAAAAAATAGCCCGGCCGGTTGTATTGAAAAAATGTGTCGCGCGGCAATTTTTGAAGAAAAAAAGGCCCTCCTCCTTCCTTTTTTCAAAAAGACAGGACGCTAAACATGTTTTTTTTTAATTTGTCTGTGTACACCCAAACTTAAAAAGTGCATTTGTCAAAAAGGCTAATGGCCCAACAGCTAAATGTCTTGCCATGTTGTAACTATGTGGCAAAATCCATACTTGTACCATATCAACAGTGTGTGGGGTTCGAGTCCCGGTCGTGGCGTTGTCCTTCATGGGACATTAATTAAGATGTAGGTCCCGTGAGCTGGGATTGGTTGTACGCGTACAAGAACCCAGAACACTTATCATGGAAGAGTATGGGGTTTACCCTGGTGTTTCTGGTCCACATAGCAAGCATCCTTGTTTACAGGTTTCCTCAGGCTTGCGAGCTACAGTGGTTAAGTTCACTTATGAGGCATCCTTGGTTATTACTGTAATAATAACAGAAATACACAATCCCATCACCTATCACCTGCCGTACTGCATGGACGTACGTCCATGGAGATACACCTCCCCCACCTAATTGAAACAATCTCCCCGCCCCTCTCCTTTGCAGGTTGTCCATTATATGCGGTGACAAAAACAATTAACAGTTCTGGACAAACAAGTGAAAGGTGAAAGCGAAGTGTTATACTAGTTTCAAAATAACACGAAATGCGTGTACACTAACCTTTGTCATCCGAATGAAAACGTAGTAAGTTTATAATATATGCGAAGGGCCTTCGTTATTACGAACCAATTTATGTCTCATCGGTAAGTGTGACGTAATTATTTAGATTTTGGGGTTGTTTTATAAAGTTGAATTAAAAATTACGCAGTCAGCTCTCCTTGTGGTTTATTGCTAATAGTTATTTAAACGCGGATTCATTTGGTATGAAGTCGAGATTGGTACGGTACCAAGTGTTTTAAGAAAAGGCAGGTGTTTATGAAATGCCATCAACAATTTTTTGAGTCCATCTTTGTTTAGTGTATTAATGAAACTCTACAAGCGTACTTTACCGCTAAAAACCACAACATGTGCTCTCGAAAGAAACATCACTATACCACTATAGTTGGCAGACATTTTACACTTATGACCGTTTTCTCTTGCAAATCCCTGTATAACATAATGGCAATGGTACTTAAAGGAAAGATATACTTTTGGTAATTGTCAAAGTATCCCAACATATGCATAAAATAACAAGCCTGGGCAAATTTTGGCTCAATTGGTTATCGAAGTTGCAAGATAAAAATAAATAATGAAAGAAAAAACACCTTGAGAACCTGAAGCCTTTCTCAGATTCAAATAGTTTAGATAGAAATTACCTCTTTCTCAAAAACTACACTACTTCAGAGGGAGTCGTTTCTCAGAATATTTTATACTATCAGCAGCTGTCAGGTGCTCCTTACCAATTAAGTTTTTTATGGTAATGTGCTTCTTGGGTAATTACCAAAAGTATCCCCTGCCTTTAAATTCATATTTAAACCGTAAAGGTGCTAGACTTTTTTGTCAATGTCCGTACTATGATTAAGGCTCTTATGGAAATGGTTTCGGCCACTGCTTGCTGTATTGGATATCAGGTCGGGCCTGCGCACAAGAAACGGCGGCCATTTTGAAATTCGCAAAACTTCACACAGTGTGTTCAATACACACAGCGCGCTGTACAAAATGTGAAGTGCTTTGTGAATGATTTTGATTCATCAACAAGCTTTTACTTTATTCCTAAAGATTATTTACAATGTTTACTTATTCATTGTATACTTAATTTTGACAAATCTGTATCAAAACATGCTCGGCACGCGTTGATAATGTGCTACCATTCGAGTTGCAAAATGGCGTGCACTGACTTCAGCACCCCACCAAATAGTCTCCCATAGCGTACAGTGCAAAAATGCTAAATATTCAAAAATACACGAAAAATACTAAGAAGTCTTACAGCTTTTAATAGGAGAGAGAAACATTATGAATTGACTCTTAAACTTTTATTCTCTGCTCAATTTGATATGAGAAGTCCCTGGGCCCGTCGAGTTATTCTCCCTCCAAATAAAAATACCCCTGCACAGGTGTAATTTTAGTAAACGTCCGAGCATCAATCTTGACAAATATCCCTACACCTCTTAGCAAATAGAACCATTTATTTCAGGGCCTATGTCATCCAAAGTACCTCAAGTTGGAGGTCAACAACCCCCAGGTCACTATTGGGCAAATTTTTACACTGAAACACTTTCTGGGGGCTCTCAAATCTGTCTAATATAGAATATTTTGAGGGCCTACAAACATAATGAGCTCAACGCTCTGTTTTCTCCTTTTGTTGGGGTGCACCCATCATTTCAGTGTAGTAGAAATCAACGTGTATATAGTTTCGATTACCAGGATCCAAACAGGCGGAAGTGGCCTCAATCTCAGCCGTTTTCTCTGCAGTTGAACTGACGCAAAACAAATACACTCACAGATGGCTGTTCCGCGCTAAAAACAGAAGTTCAAATGACATTAATGTACTTTATCCTCGGAGCTAAAAAGCATTACACCCACCCGGTTGACATCATTGAGAAAGTTTCCTCGATAAATTCTCTCCCCCTCCCCCTTTGCACATTGGCAAATTACTTTTCCACGGCTTTTTTTTCCCCTCCCCCCAAGGGAATGCGGTCAATCATCGTCGACAATAATCCAGGTGGGTTTGAGATCGCTCATCCGCGCCTAAATGTTGAATGTAATTCATTTGAGGTTATACCCCTGTTTGCCCTTGCGTAATGGGAGATGGGACTTGAAAGGGAAGGCCATAAGCCATTTTGAGGTATGGCGGACTCAATGATATGACACTAGTAGGCAATACGAATTAAAAAACATGTTTAGCGTCCTGCCTTTTTGAAAAAAGGAAGGAGGATGGCCTTTTTTCTTTTTTGTTTAAAGGCAAAGTATACATTTGGTTTTTGGGACCGTTTGATTGTTTTAATCCTATATAAATGTAAATATACACAATAGTAAAACTAACCTGCAAAAAATTTTGAAAAAAGGAAGGAGGATGGCCTTTTTTCTTTTTGTTTAAAGGCAAAGTATACATTTGGTTTTTGGGACCGTTTGATTGTTGTAATCCTATATAAAGGTAAATATACACAATAGTAAAACTAACCTGCAATAATTTCATTTCAAGAGGTGGTCGCGTTTTTTGAAATATCGCCAAAATCCGCAGCGAACATGTAGGCCTATCACGCGTACAGAATAATCTCTATAGGAATACACGATCTGAGAAACATTTATAACAGAAACGTCTCTCAGATTCAAATTTTGGGGCTAAAAACTTACACATTTTTCCATATCCACATTATTTTGAATTGAAATATTTCTCAAAACGCTTTATACTATCGAAAGCTGCTGTACTTCTAACCAAGTCAGTTTTTATTGCCATTCATTTTTTAGAGTGATTACCAATCAATCGTGTACCAATTCCCTTTAAGGATTGGTACTGGTATGAACTTTATAATCAGTGCCCTGTCGGAGCGAACAATCAAATTTACCCATTCTCTACTTTGCACGGTGTAAATTTATTATTCCAAGGGTATACTGTAATTAACTTTTGCAGTGATGTTAGAGTTTGATGAAAAGGGTGGACAACTTTGACGTCCCCTTCTTTCAACTTAATTAATTTTCTTCAGCGATCGGCTCTGACTCTCTAGCACCACCGGGCAAACATTTAATCACTCGAGAAAATGTTCCGCTCCCACGCGTCATAGCTTTACATACTTAAAGGTATTGTACACTTTTTGGTAACAGCTCAAAATCAGTGTCCACATTTTGTGTGACTCAACATACGCATGAACAAACAAACCTGTGAAAGTTTGAGCTCAATTGGTCATCGAGGTCACGAGAAAATAGTGAAAAGAGACCTTATGTGTTTTCTGGGTTTTTTTAAACATCGAGTTTTTATCACGCGTGATATTGTTTTACTCATTTCTCAGAAACGATAACATTTTAGGCAGAAATATTTTAAGGAACCCTTTCTACAATTACTTACTTTAAATCATGTAAGTTATGTGTGAATCTGTGAACATTTGTGTTTTCGATCTGGCCAGTAGTGTTAATATACAGGGCCTTTAATATCCAATGCTTGCCTGTGCCTTGTGTTTTAAGTTACTCAAAACTGCAGGTACAAACATTCATGTAATGTGGACTTCTGTGTAGTTGTGGATTTTTGTTATTGTTGTCATGCATGAAATGATTTGGCGGTTAATAAATTGTAGCTGTTGTTCCCTTTAAAGGCAAAGTATACCTTTAGTTTTTGGAACCGTTCAATTGTTTTAATCTTATATAAACTAGCCTGTGAACAATTTCATTTCAAAAGGTGGTAACGTTTTTGAGATATCGCCACAAATCTGGAGCAGTTCTGTCCACCTATGAAGAATAATTCCCAATAGGAGTACACATTCTCAGATTCAAATTTTGGGGGATAAAAACTGACATTTTTTTTTTATATATCCACTTTGAGTTGAAATATTTCACAAATTGCTTTATACTTTCGAAAGTTGCTGTATTTCTAACCAAGTAAGTTTTTAGAGTGATTACCAATCGTATACCTTCCCTTCAAGTGAACTTAACCACTGTAGCTCGCAAGCCCGAGGAAACCTGTATACAAGGGTGCTTGCTATGTGGACCAGAAACACCGGGGTTAACCCTTTATTCTTTCATGAAAAGTGTTCTGGGTTCTTGTACGCGTACAACCAATCCCAGTTCACGGGACCTACAGCCTAATTTATGTCCCATGAAGGACAAAGCCACAACCGGGACTCGAACCCAACACACTGTTGATATGGTACAAGCATGGATTACCAAACGTTTACCTTCCCTTTAATGTTGGTTCTTCGGTCTCACCAGGCAGACATGCAACAAATAACGCTATAAACCTGAAAAGGGAAACGAACGAGCCAGCTATAATCAACCCCCTAGAAAGACATTTCATGTTTTCCACGCTGTATCAAATTAGAGCACATGACTATATGACATACACGCACATGTTTTGTTACGAACCCACATTAATGTCCTGATGGAATAGATGAGTTCCTTTGACTGGCAATTTCCGGGCCTACACTTTGATTGGATACACGTAACCCCTTATTTTGTGGGCAGATTATTGGAGAAGCTGGTATCATTCCAAATACTGAATGCATCTCACGTATGCATCGAACGCAAACCACTCTCAGAGGCATTTACATCGATATTGCCAAATTACCTTTATATATTGAACCTAAAACTCAAACGGATCTGGCCTCTGAAAAAACCGATACCAAAACCCACCAGGTATCGGCCTTTCGTGTTGTAGAACTTTCACCTTTGACCCTTGTAGTAACCTGGGGTGCGTTCCACTTGCGCAAACGTTGCCAACGTTTGCCAACAGATTTCGAGTGGAACGAGTTGTGCGCTGCCAACGTTGGCGAACGCTAGCAACCATAGGCGAACGTATTTCTTAGGTGTTGGTGGGTGGTTGGAAAGAATGGCGGACACCATGAAGATAACCGAAAGGTTTGCAGACGATGTTTTTTCTTGTCACGATAACAATAACAATGTTTTTTCAGTGGAGTTGAAACAGAAACTTAATTAGTTGATGTCGTGATGTGTAAAAGAGGACTATAATATGCCAACACTAAAGCCAACGCTACAAAAACTACACTCCAGTGTCTCCATCTCCATTACAGTGCGCCGCCATTATTGAAGTGCGCAACCAATCGTTCCACTCGGTCACAAACAAACACAGACGTTTGCGCGAACGGTTGCGATCTGTTTCCGCAAGTGGAACGCATCCCTGTGCCCAATTTTCATTTAGCTCCTTTAAGCAGAAAATATTGCTTAAAAATAACTTGAACCTGTTCAACTATGGATTACACAATTGATTCATATTGACAATAATCCATGGACAACTCGACCCTTGTGTATGACGTCACAAGCTTGAACAGCGCCCTCACTGAGGTCAAAAGGAAGACCTATCATTGGCTGAGAGTTGTGCGAGGCGCGTGTTTGACCTCAGCAATGGGGGCTAATGGTTACACCTGGAAATTTGCCGCAGGTCTATCCTTGACGAGTATGTACAGACAGGGTACCAGCCATTGTAAGCGCCCGTTTGGCATTGTAATAGAATACCAGCTCTCTTTTATCTTCGTTGAACATCGTTAATTAATTTAATTATGTGACCGCTTCTCTGGGAAATGGCCTTTGTCGATGACATGCTATAACGGGTTTCTGCTGCACAATGCAAAACACTCACACAGTTCGACTTGGAACAAACAAGAACATACGAAACATCTCAAATAATTGCATTAATTTTAATAAAGGAAATGTAGGTTACGGGGATCCACGTCATCGTACATTAGGAGAGCTATTCTATTGGGTCTGTTCATAAAGGGACATACTAATACTAACAATAAGAAGAAGAAAATAAATGATAGTTAAAGAATAGTAACACAAATAAAAGCACTAACAACAATAGTATAAAACCAGAATTTGTTGGCATATAAAACTGGTTCGATTGTAAGAGCACAATGCCTTAAAAGCTCTCGGAATGCATGATGTTTGGAGTTACTCCGTTTCCCTTCTTTACGAGTTATTCATGGACAAAACACCCACTGTGTGTTGTAATTAGTGAGTAGTGTATTAAAACCAGCGGAACTACGGTCTGCCATTTTGTTTTTTACTCATTTCCTGAAAACTGTAGCATTTCAAGCAAAACTATTTCAAGGAAGTTTTCCACCATGACCATCTTTATACCATGTATAAGGTGTGCAAATCTGTAAACATTTATATTTTCAATCTTACCAACGTTGTACACACCGTTTAAAAGGCAAAGTATACCTTTAGTTTTTAGAACCGTTCGATTGTTTTAATCATATATATAAATGTAGATATGTACAATCAAACTAACCTGTGAAAATATCATTTCAAAAGGTTGTAGCATTTTTGAGATATCGCCGAAAATCAGGAGCGGTTATGTCCACGCATGAAGAATAATCCGCAATTGGAATACACAATCTGAGAAACGTTTCTGACAGAAACGCTTGTCAGATTCAATTTCTTTCCTGATGAAAACTGATATATTTGTCCATAATCACATTGCTCCGTAGTGGTATGATTCTCAAAATGCTTTATACTATCGAAAGCTGCTGTACTTCTCACCAAGTAAGTTTTTATTGCCATGAATCTTTAGAGTGATTACCAACCGTATACCTTCCCTTTAAGTACAAATTGCTGTATGTGTTTAAATCTCTCACGAACAGTGCCCCTGTATTGGTGATTTGCTTGCACCTTACAATCCTTCTCGCAAATTTCCGTTCTGACAATTCTAACCTCGATTTGAGCCTGAATCTCATCGTCCATGGGGTGATTGGTCTTCTTCCTCATGGTGCACTGCACCTATGGACTAAACCGCCATCACATTGTCAAATCGTCCGTGTGCCTTTACATCCAAATTAAAGACCGGCTTGAACGAAAACGGCAACAAGTGATCTTTGCTGAAAATTCTTTCTAAGACGTTTTCAATCAGGAAATTGAATTCCACATGAGATTAAACAGATTTTAATTGTAAAAAAAACACACAATCATTTTGAGCACCCTTCTCTGGTGCATTTCGAAAGATTTGCGAAAGCCCCGTTACGTCATCACCCACGTGACGTCATTTGTGGGAGCTTCGTTTTTAATAGCCGCGTTGTTGCAAATTCTTCTTTTTTTTCTTTCTTTTTGAAGCATTTGCTGTTGTGTTTTGGGTTTGCCCGCTATTGTTTTATTTGATATTTTAGTTATCTTTTTCTTCTTGTGCATTTGCCCCTTGAGCACAAATTGTGGATTTAAGTGGTTTTTTTTTAAAGACTTGCCAATGTTGGCTTGCTTGCTTTACAGTATAAGGTGAAGTTCAAATTTACCTGAGGGCTTTTTTCTTCCAGAGTCGACTGATGTATTTAAGGACAACTTATCATATTTTCACCAAAGTGTTGTTATGTTTTAGGTCAGTGTACACGCTCTACTGATTGAAATGGTCTGTTTACCACGAAGACCCCCTAAGGCGCTGATAACTAGACGCGATAAATGTCTAGGCAACGGGGGGCTCCATGCCAGCCATTTGGTTCCCTCCACGCGCCAGTACGCATACCTCATTAATCGAGTAGTCCTACTAAAGAATTTATGAGCATTAACGTATTTTAGAGGGTTTGTTATAAGAGCTTGCGAAAGACAAAGCAACTGAAAGCTATCCCTGCTCCAATGAGATGGATCTTCCTGTCTGTCTGAATGCCGCAACCATGACAAGAAATGCGTTCTCAAAACTGAAAGCCGCAAACCATGCACAAGAAATGCGTTCCTCAAAACTGGAAATGCCCGGCAAACCATGCACAGGAAATGCGTTCCTCAAAACTGGAAATGCCCAGCAAACCATGCACAGGAAATGCGTTCCTCAAAACTCAGGGTTAATTTCAGTTTTAGCTGAAGACAACCATGAATCTTATATGAAACTGCCGTTGGAAATAGCACATTAACACATGGGTGCATGTATCAGTACTGCATTTAATTTGTAAACATATACTAAGTGCAATGAAAAATAAATGAGACTGAAAAAACAAAAGTCCACAGAAAAGCAATTTAAAAGGTAACACCCCTGATGGTTTTTCAAAACACGTGAACATAATTACTATCGAAACCCATACTCATAGAGATGTTTAAGCACAAAAGTAGCTGAACAACACAAATTTGGGATTATCAGAATAAGGTTACCAGCCAAAGTACCGTACATGCACCATCATTGACTGGTATCCTGCTAATTTTGTCCAGCACAAAACTGGGTAGCAAAATTGTCTGCTCAAACAATTATTAAGAATAAAAATGATAGATTTGCTCAATCGGTCGTCAGAGTCACGAGAAAATAGTGAAACCCCCCTCTATTTTCACTAATTTAGAACACTGAGTTTTGGTCTCGCAAGATCAATTTTATTCCCAACTCATTTCTCAAAGACTGAGTCATTACAAGCAATAATATTTCAAGGGAACTTTCCACCACGGCCAGATTTATACCATGGAAGTTATGCGAAATCTGTGAAAAGTTACATTTCGAGTTTTAGCAATGTGACGCACCCTTTAAAACCGACTTTGCGCATTTTATGCATTTGGCATAAAGCACCTTCACGGAGAATTAGTTCCACTGTTTTTGCAGAAAGGACAGGCGGGAAAATAATACACCATTCCAGCTGTGTCAAGGATTTTTGTAAATTTTGTAAATGTCAGTGCTTTGGTAATCTGTTTATGATTTGGGGGGGGGTAGTGGTTTTTTTTTTTACCAAAACTGCAAGGATCGCCTTACAATCGATCGACTTTTGCTGTACAAACTTCGGCAAAGTTAGCCAATTAAAAACAAAGTATTTCTTCTTAACTTTTATTACTAATCCAATTCGACTTCGTGTACTTAAAAATATATAATAAAAATCAATTGCTAATCAACAGATAATGTTGTTTATCTGATTAACAACAAAGATCGCCTCACAATTGATTATAGAAGTTGGTCATAATATAATCTTTGGCAACGTTAGCTATTAAAATCTTAGTATCATTAGTCTTGACAGTTTGCGCATGCTCATGATCGTACTAATTTCGACTGCAGAAATCCAAATAAGCAATGGTAATTGTGTCTGTCTTTTTGTTTGGTGAGGTTGAGTTCTTCAAATGTTATTCTCCTGTCTTTGAAAGTGTCTTTGGAGCATTTGTACACGTGTGAACTTAATGATCATTGAGCATTCAGTTTGTAATTGACTTTAAATTATCTAAACAAACGCGATAGTAACCTATTCTGTTCGCGTTTTTTTCGGCTAGAGACAAATTGAATAATTCACTAGAAAGTGCTTCGTCGTGTACGACCGTTGAAGCAATTAATTAAGGCAACACATTATTCTTCCTTCGTGATAAAAATGGTTTCGCTCAACATATTTACAAGGATTGCGGTAACAATTTAAACCTGAACAATGTCTTTCTTTGGGTTGTGGTGGGTCTTAAAAAAGGACTGATGGTGAGACAACCCGACGTTTCGATCAGTATGCTCTGATGGTCTTCGGGAGAAAAGACAAAATAAACGTCGAGATGTTACACCACATGTTCGTCGCAGACATTCTCAGCATTGCTTATGGTACATACCTTATATTGATTCAAAGGTTGTAAAAAATACAATAAGTAGCCGCGTTGTCTACTTTATTAATGCTGTGATGTTTTTATCCTAATTGTTTATAAACTACTAACATAAACTAGCTGCAATTTAATTATCGTTGCTGTACCTTATCTTGATTCAAAACTGATCCATCTCTGTAATTAGTAAAATTGAAGATATACATATCGTCTTTACAATTGCTTTAGCATGTCCCGATTGTAATAGCAAGTACAGACACCAGCTGCAGTTTATCTATAATTCGCTGAGCATTATCTTGATCCAAAACTGATCCCAACTTTGCAATTAGTTTTTAAAAAAAATAAAGATTCACTTTGACAGTGTATACAAAATAGAGCAACTATAGGGCCCTACGATCGATGCAAGTTTCATTTAAGAGTAGAGAGCATGAATTGGATCAACGCAAAACAACCAAATCCCCGATTGGATCCAGATCACCGCTTGACTGACTACTGTAATTGTCAAAACCCTCCAGATGGGATGGTAGAGATAAAAAGATTTACTTCAATTCTGCCAGGGTCATTAATGACATCCGTAATTTAGCTGCAGGAAATGGGTTGATGTAGAGGAAGTGATTTGTGTACAAAATTCTGATCAACAATATTTCATTTTGTGAACACATTGGTTTAATAACCAGAGAAGAAATATAGTCCGACACTGCACTTATTTTCTGGTTGACCAACCATTTGGAACTACTTATAGAGCAAGTTCGGGCGGGCGACTAGACTTGACCAGAGCCGTATATTGGGACCAGAAACTGTTACGTAGCTTTCGTATTGACCATAGTCGACCATGCTCCAGTGTATGGTTCGATATAGTCAATCTCCCTGTGCTCTATGGTTTCTGGTTAGTCTAGTCGGTCTAGTCAAGTTTAGTCGCCACCCGAACTTGCTCTTATCTGTCCTGGGTTCTGGTATGGTGGCACAGAAAAAACTGTGTATATGCATTCATCAAATGATCTGATCATATTGCAGGCTGGCATAGTTTATTATGTCAGTCAACACCACCGTGGATGACATTGGATGGTTAGCGGTAGGAGGGTTAACTGTGGACTGTGTTGATGCATTCACCACGTGATTTTATAATCGTAGGCTGGCAATGTTTATGATTGAAAGCCAGATTGGATTGTATTGAATGGGCCAATAGTAGTAGGAGGGCTGACTGTGTACAGTTTATGCAAAGGAGTACATGTTCCAACGCTAGGATGTTAAATGTTGGCAACTTGAGATCTACGTTTGAAGACCACTATAGTGTACTAATCGAACCGTCGAGTTGTTGTATAACCGGATTTCAAAACCACCACAGCTCTGAGGTTTTGTCACATGGTGTCCCCGCAGACTTTGGTTTGAGGAGTGGCTTTCTGGTTGCACTCTGTGTTAATTTTTGGAATGGTACCTTCTTGCAAGCATCACTACTGTGTTTGTTATAAAAGGGGAGTGGCAACATGGCCCCTTGCTGGAGGTATCAAGGGATCATGTTGCCACTCTCTGACTTCGTGGCGTCACCTTGACTTTTAAGGCGGCAGTTGGTCTGTCCTTTTGATCAAACAGGTATATACGGACTTGGCAAACCGACGGAGCTTTACGTGTCTTTACAATGAATAGAAGCAATGTACTTAGCACTTCAAATTAAATAGGACATCCATAGAGGTGTTAATGCGTTACGAACCGCATCGGGCTATAATTCCTTGTCTTTTCGGAACCACGTGGCACTTTTAACAGGTGCAAAGGGGTAACTTTACTTGCCACCTGTCGGCCCACACTATTTTTTCTCGAAGCCAAGTTACTGTATATCCAATTGGACACGTTTGTTGCCTGGGATTGGGCGCTTTGGGCTATACAATGCGTTTGTTATTAAATGAATATGGTTGGAAAGATGTTTTAAAAGTAGAATATAATGATTCACACATGCCTCGAAATTGTGTGATTTTTTCCTCTAAGTTCGTGAACTAGCACGGTCCGTAATTTTGTGTGGAGTTATTAATTTGGAAAACCCACAGTCTCGAGGAATATTTGTGCAGATCATCATTATTTTACTTTGAAAACATCTTTCCAACCACATTATTTTCAAAGCAAACGCTTTTTATAGCCCAAAGCGCCCAATCCAAGGCAAAATTTCCCTTCAATGTTTGACTGTTTCTTAAAATGTAGCATCAGGACATCAACGTGATAGTTATTCAGTTTACTTGTTTGTTTGTTGTTTTTAATCCTACTGGCGTGCTCCCCTTTTTATGTTGAACTGTTGGTCAGATTGTGTCTTCCTGATTGGTTTTTTTCCAGTGTACTTTTGTATCCTTACCAGTGAAATTACAAAAAAATGAAATGAAATGAAACTAAAACGCGCACACCCTTACTTTAACATGCAAAGATATTACAAAACACAGTCTTGTTTGGTCGCGGGACGTCGTATGCGGTTATTTTGTTGGAGTTTTCCACGCTTTTTTTTTTTTTACAGGAAGTCACCACTGGCAATAAAAGAAAACGTGATGGACAAAAGGAGCCAGCTGTACAAAACTATTAAATTATAAATTAATGTGGTTTTTTGTTCGTGCGGCCACAGCTAGACAATGTGGAGTCATTCCCTTTTGGTGCGTTACCATGGTAACGAGATATTGATAGAATTTAACTTCTGGTATGAACCTGAATACATTTTTTTTCCTTCTTCTTCTTTTTTTTTTTTTTTTTTTTTTCTCTCAAAATCTTCTTCGGCTTCGGCGCTATGGGCCATAAAAAGCGTTTGTTAAATAGGGAATATTGGAGACATATAACCAAACAGTCGTATGAAGCTAAACCACGAACCACAAAAAGTGCACGGTCTATGGTAGCTGCCACTGGTTCCCTGTTTCTCAGCTGGTAACCCTAACTTGTTTTTTCTTTTCTTTTAATAAACCCTAACCATTTCCTTCCCCTAACCATAACCCTCACCCTAACCCTACCCCCTACCCCTTCCCCTACCCCTACCACTACCTGCCACTACCCCTACCCATGCAGCTACCATATGGTACGATGGTTGTGATTCGTGGTTTAGCTTAATATGTCTGTTTGGTTATTTATCTCGAATATTGGGAAGAATAAAGAAAGCAAAAAGATAAGTCCGAGTAGAGTTTGGCGCCTTCAGCTGGCGCCGAATGGAAAAACGCGACTATCCATGCAAACGATGAAGTTGTCGAACATGATTATGGTATGGGTGGCTTGCATGCATCTTCCCAGCACCCCCGTAGGAATGATTCAGACAACCAAACCGTTGGGTATCAAGTCATTATGAACATCAACAAAAAGTAATTCATGATTTGGAATCTTTAAAGAGGAAGGGAAATGACCAATTTAATTTATGTGATGTACTCATTTTCCAATAGATAGAGTCCTCTTGTGAGTGGGGGAAAATTACAAGTCTGTAACCTCACGTTAAAATGGTGTAAATAGCCATTGTATCTGATACCCTTCCAGTGCAAAATTTGTCAACATCCAAAACATCTGATGGCATCATTTCTGAGAAAAATGGGTCTCTACATTTTCGTGCGGGTCGTTTTGGTTCATAACTGACTTTTTCAGAGCGAAATTTGAAACATGACGTCATCGGATTTGATCGACAGAATGAATCTTTACATTCCAAGGTTGAATTTTTTTGTCAGTCAAAAGGTCAAACTCAAGGCCGTTTCGTCTGAATATTATCGGAAGTTTCGATTGACCAAATCAATATAAACCCAAAGCGAGCGTGTACCTTATTGCAATTTATACGAAATTGGTGGCACGCTCTGAAAAGCGTGGACTGTATTGCTTTGGCATGACAGCGTTTCTCAATTATTCCGTCTGTGGGAAAGAAATTTGCCAAAATGGAGAAGCTACTTTGTAAAGTGTCTCGAGTAATTTGTAAGTCAGCGATGAGAGCCGTTTTTACTGATAGCTTTTAACACCAGTCATGCACGTCGTCACTGATACTCTGGCGACGGTGTTTCTTGGACTGCGGAGTCCCACGTGTCCATACACCTTAGTGAAGGTGGTATCGACTACCGGTGACGACTGATCAGTTTGGTCGTGGGACTCCTGACAAAATGGACACCTCCTTGAGTTTTAAGGGTGCACCCCACCAAATAATCTCCCATTAGCATACAGTGCGAGGTATTCAAAAATACACGAAAAATACTTAGAAGTCTCACAGCTTTTAACAGTAGAGGGAAAATTATTAATTGACTCTTGAACTTTTATTCTCTGCTCAATTTGATATGGGAAGTCCCTGGGCCCGTCGAGTTATTCTCCCTCCAAATAAAAACACCCCTACACAGGTGTAATTTTCAAAACGTCCGAGCATCAATCTTGAAAATTTTTCCTACACCTCTCAGTAAAAGGTCCATTTATTTCAGGGCCTATGTTATCCAAAATACCTCCAGCTGGAAGTCGACAACCCCCAGGTCACAATTGGGCAACACTGAAACGCTTTCTGGGGGCTCTCAAATCTGTCTAATATATTATAGATTATGTTGAGCTCGACGCTGTTTTCTCCTATTTGGTGGGGTGCACCCTTAAGCGTGATGGGCAGAAGGTTACTTTACGGTTGCGGGCAGAGTCTTCAGGCGTGGCGGGCAGAATTTTTGTTCCCTGTGTGCAACATTGGTAGGATTGAAATTATAAAGGTTCACAGATTTGTACATAACTTCTATGGTATAAAGATAGTCATGGTGGAAAGCTTCCCTTGAAAAGGTTCTGCTTGAAATGCTATAGTTTTTTAGGAAATGAGTAAAAACAATTTAGTCTTTATCGCGCGTGTCCAAAACCCGATGTTTGAAAACAGTGAAAACACATGGGTTTTTCACTATTTTCTCACGACTCCGAAGACCGATTGAGCTTAACATTTCACCGGTTTGTTTTTTCATGTGTATGTTGGGTCACATCAAGTGCGGAAACTAGTCTTTGAAAATTACCAATGTTGTACATGTGCTGAAAGGACGTGTGCAGAACTTTTCAACGGTGGTTCGCAGAATTTAAAGGCCCTGTACACTATTGGTAAGATCGAAAAACACAATGTTCACAGATTCACACATAACTTACATGATTTAAAGTAAGTAATGGTAGAAAGGGTTCCTTAAAATATTTCTGCCTAAAATGCTATCGTTTCTGAGAAACGAGTAAAACAATAGTAATTATCGCGCGCGATAATTTGAAAAAACAGAAAACACATAAGATCTCTTTTCACTATTTTCTCGTGACCTCGATGACCAATTGAGCTCAAACTTCCACAGGTTTGTTTGTTCATGCATATGTTTAATCACACAAAATGTGGACACTGATTTTGAGCTGTTACCAAAAGTGTACAATACCTTTAAAGCGTTGCACGTTTTTCAGTGTGGCGGGCAGACGTTTGAAGCCTAGCGGGCTGACGTTTGTAACGTCGAGGGTAAACGTTTTAAATGTAGTGGGCAAAAGTTTTAAACGTGGCGGGCAGAAGTGTGTTAAAGTGGTGGACGGTCACCGGTGGAAAGAGACGAGGGTAGAAAGGGGATATGTTTGGTCATGAGGTCATTCAGAACGTCAGTTTCGGCTTAGGTTCGTCTTCAATGACTTTTAAGTTGTTCATATTGCGGTATAAAGTCGTACGCTGAAGATGTGGTTTCGAAACATCCAACTTCGATAGTATACCATTTAATATTTCATCTTTTCAAAGATATCATTTTGTTTTTAAATATTAAACAATGTTATTCAGTTTGCGGTAACGCCATGTGTATTTATCCACTTTTCTGTGTAGACCTGTTCTTTGAGAACTTGTCTTGCTATTTGTTCTACTACCGCGGAGTAGATTTCGGTAATCGGGAGGCTACTTTATAGTTCTGAAAAGAACTGTCATGCTTATTAACTACTACCTGGGGGTCGGCTATAGGGCTGCTATTTTCGCTTTGTGGATCGAGTGGACTTCTCGATATTAAATATTCAACAATTTATTTATAGAAATATATAAAAAGGGGGAGAAATTTTACCAGGAGATTAAAAATTATGTTCAAGAAAATTATAAAAAATATTTATTTTCTATCTTTTTTTATCTAGAAAATAGCCAAGCTGCTCGCGGAACGATATATCTTGGACCACTCGTCATCCAGCGGCGGGGAAGCAGAGAACACCGTCTCCAGGGCTGACGTCATGGCCATTCGTAATGACGTAGCTGTATTTAGGTAAGTACCCATTGATCCTGTTTGTATTCAATAGTAAACCTCGTTAGTTACCTGTTTTAGCTAAGCAGTAATTTTCTGCAGCTGATTTCCGGGTATAGCAGCTTTGTAAAATTATGTTACAGAAACGTAGTTGTCACTCACGGAATAACGACTATCACCGATGAGCGGTTACAAAATTCGCGTTCGATTATCCACAACAGTAATACCGACTATCACCGAATTCGGAACTAGCGGTCACGAAGTTCGAAATTTGATTGTCTAGTGTGCCACATAATACTGATTATCATCGAATGCGGAACAGCGGTCACGAAGTTCGACATTCGATTGTCTACCACAGTGATTAACGACTATCACCGAATTCGAAAATAGTGGTCACGAAGTTCGACTTTCGATTGTCTACCACAGTAATACCGAATTGGGAACTAGCGGTCACGAAGTTCGTCATTCGATTGTCTACCACAGTAATACCGAATTCGGAACTAGCGGTCACGAAGTTCGACATTCGATTGTCTACTACAGTAATACCGACTATCACCGAATTCGGAACTAGCGGTCACGAAGTTCGTCATTCGATTGTCTACCACAGTAAATAACCGAATTCGGAACTGCTGTCACGAGAGTTCGGCTTTCGTTTGTCTACCACAGTAATACCGAATTCGGAACTAACTGTGTGACCTGTGTGCAATTGTCTACCACAGTAATACCGAATTCGGAACTAGCGGTCACGAAGTTCGACTTTCGATTGTCTACCACATAAGTGACTGCAATGTGTTCCAGTTTACTTCGTGGAGAATCGTCGTCACACTAATCAACATGAAGAAGGTCGAGCTAAATTAAACAAACCAAAAGCACTAGAAAGCAGGACGCTCGGATCCTTGGATTGCATGTAGTCTCATTTTCCTTCTCAATTGCTCTGTCACTAACCTTGCGAGGTGGGTGGTCTGTCCTTAATCAAGTATGTCTTATTGGTTTATGTCTTTTTGATTGATGGGAAAAAATGACATTATATTTAGAATAAAGGAAGCCTTGGCACACTTCCAGAGATAACAATCTTTATGATTGTAACTTACTGGCTAAACAAATTCAAAAAGCAATATTTTAGGCATGAAATATGACCGTGCAGCAATAATAAGTTAAACGAATCATCATAGAAAAACTGAGAATAACACTGAGCCTCGTTTCTGGTTATTAAGAACTTTGACCAACTGATGTTTGTGTTATCATTAGTCGTGTTCATATTATATCAATTTAATTTTTTAATGAGCAGGGTCTGGGAGGGCAATTCTTCTTTTGATGACAGTTTTTTTGACTTTGCTTTTCCCTGGACGGCCTCTGCTCGGAATATTGTATTGTCCTAAAAATTTGAATAAATAAATAAGAATAAAACCTACGTAACAGTTGCACAAAGTTCGAGCGCGATTGGCAGAATGGGGTTTCCTGAAATAATAAGCATCCTCATCCAAAATTTTGATGTTGTTTCAATGTTAGTTTTAACAAATATTATCTGTTTTCCCCTTTTTTTGTCTTCAACCTGGACCTTTAGCCTTCAGCCTTCAGTCTAAGACTTTAAAGCCATTATCAATTTTCTCGACAAGCACTCACGTCCATGTTTTATGTTTGATTGTTAGTTTGTTTGTTTGTTTTTGTTTTTTTTTTCCGTTATTTTTTACCTGATATAGATAATGATCGCATCCAAGGTAGAATGTTTAGGAATTGACTCGAGTACGCCAATTACTGAAAAGATTTTTCTCTCTGAACATTCACCGTATGTTACATCGAACTTTGTCTTAGATTCTGACCGGTACGGTCAATTACCGTGCATTTAACCGTTATATACAGGCCCTAATCGCGTAATGCATATTAATTAAATAGAATAAAAAGGCTGTATTGTATTGCCTATTTTATTCTATCTCGCGGTCAGTTCCAGTCTAAGGTATATTAAATTTGTACTCCAGCATAACATGACAAATATATTGGCGTGGTTTTCCTTATATATAGAGAGTCGGGGACTGTTAAAGGCCCTGTACGATATTGGCAAGATCGAAAAACACAAATGTTCACAGATTCACACATAACTTACATGATTTAAAGTAAGTAATGGTAGAAAGGGTCCCTTAAAATATTTCTGCCTAAAATGCTATCGTTTCTGAGAAATAAGTAAAACAATCGTTTTTATCACGCGTGACAAAAACTCGACGTTTGAAAAAAAGAAGAAAAAAAACCACATGAGGTCTCTTTTCACTTTTTGTCGTGACCTCGATGACCAATTGAGCTCAAACTTTCACAGGTTTGTTTGTTCGTGTATATGTTGAACCACACAAAATGTGGACACTGATTTTGAGCTGTTACCAAAAGTGTACGATACCTTTAAAGACAATTATCAATAATTGGTCAAACCGAGAAAAAACCCAGAATGATTAGCTTCAAAATGAGAAACAAAATGGTTAACAATCTGTACTGATACAAATCCTTCGGAGATGAATTCTCGTCTAAAATACCGCTGAACTCGAGGTTTAATATCAAAGTTGATTGCCACAAATGAAAGAAGACAAAATATGAAGGTGCACGAAGCAATATCTGTGGCCGAAATCTAAAATATTGTTTCCGTTGCTTTTTAAAAAGACGTGACCGCTGAATTTGATGAATTTATTACAAGTATTTGTGTGTTGGATTTGCTCTCTGACGGCTTTAAGAGCAGACCGCATATTTATATTTACGCCAATATTTATCAATTTGAAGCAATAAATCGTGAAATTATACGTCAGTGTTACTGTTAGCGTAGTTAATTTGCGTCTTGGGGTAAAATTTTTTGAATGTTTACGCCGCAAAAAATAATAGTTGCGAATAGGGGCACAAATTTTGAATGTTTACGCCAATATTTTTATTTTGAAGCAGAACTCGTGAAATTATATTTTGGGTGCAATATCGGCGTGGATGATATTTGTGCGATGTCCTGTTGAAGCCACCGTACAACATCAATGTGGTGTGTCACATAGAGGATATGGAGGAATAGCCTCATCAAAGGCAACGTTGGTTGCCCATTAAGACAGGTGTCGTACTTAAGCGAACCGTGGCTGGTGGCTGGTATCCAGCAACTCCTTGACTCCGTAACTAGAATGGAACGGGATCAGTTCCATCAACCTTCCATCGAGGTCGACCCCGCCACCTTCTATCGAGTTCGACCCCGCCACCGATTACCAGACATTAATTTGACGTTACCCGATACCCGACTGATTGCTAAAACTCCCTGGCTTAACGCTTGCGTGAAGACATTTTTTATTGCCAAATAGCAGTGATTAGCGAATTGGAAAAGAAGGAAAACATGTGCGGGTTCATTATCGATCTGCTGGCCTAGAAATGACAACATTTCTTGTTCTGGAATTCCTTGAACACGGCACGTGGCTGAGAAAAAGCAAGGGTTGCAATAGTGTCTTAACCATAACTTGCAAGGTTATGTGAGAAACATTGGTATGCAGGCGATTCGCCGAGTGGTTTGTTATTATTTTTTCTCCATCTTCTTTTTGTGTTTTTTTTAAGCAATTGTTTTGTAATTTACGATCTCATTTTGACGGACTAGTAAAAAGTGTCAATTCTGTCCCAGGCCAATATGGCTCAAAAGGCCGTTGTTGATATCCGGTTTCATTGCCATTAAACGACTGAGAATTGTTCTAATCCACCTGGAGAAGATGATCTGACAGTTCATCGAAGGTTACTCTCCATCTTGTACTCCTTGGAGAGAGAAGCAAATATGATAAAGTGCCTTGCTCAAGAACACTATAGAGTTGTGACTGATTAATAGTAAGAGCAGGATTTGAACCTACATTTTGTAAATTCTAGTCTTGGTCCACTGGTCTAGCCCGCTAGGCCACGACACCCTACTATTTCGACTGGGTGCCTTTGTACAGTAAAGCATCCATTTGGATTTCCGCACTGGCTACGGGCCCTTTTCGGATTCACGGCTGGGGCCTGGGCTCCGGCTTAGGCTCTGTCTGCCTGTTGGCAGTCTCGTACCAATTGTGCACGCTTTCAAAACATACTGACGGAGCCAGAGCCGAAGCCTAAAGTCCCAGCCGTGGTTTCGAAAGGGCACTCAACCGTCTTAAGGTCAAGAGGGCGAGATAGTCTGATGCCTATTTTTGGTATACGAAGAAGCATTATCCTGATTCAGTTGCACACAGGGAACATGACAAAGATCGTAGTCAATCGATGAATGTTTCGTGGGAAGGTTGAATTGTGCACCACACAAAAATCCCAACATCATTAGATGCTAAATATTCAGAAATACAAATACAATTTGTGGAAAGTCTCTCTAAAATTAAACAAAAGATGTACTTCTTATTTCTTGTCCAATTTGTTTTGAGGTTAGCAGTTCGTACTTTGCTCATCAAAAATGGAATAACCCATGAACATTCGTTGCTTCAAATATGTTTGGCATGATGTGTACCGTACTCCCCCCCCCCTCCTTTTGTGTCTTCATTTTGTTCTGAGAATCTCAGGAATTCTTTTGAGGATTTTTAAGGTGGTACTTCTGTAATAGAAGTAAAAAGAGTGTGTTAAAGTATGGAGACATTTGGTGGGGGGACACCCTCTGCCACATTAAAGGCATGGTGTATTCTTGAACGAGTCAACTGGCCAGACCCCCCATCTTGGGGAAAATCAGGCCCAACGCTAATTTACAAATTAGACAAAATTTTTGAGGGCCAGTGTACCCAAATGCTCCATTTTGAAAGTAAACAACCCCAAGGCACAATATTTAACCGTTTATCAAGAGTCCCTAAAAGTCATGCCCTTTGTTTTTTGTGGTTTTACGAAATTATTCGTGGGTTTTGGCGCATGATGTTCTCACTATGTTAATGTGTTATACACCCTGTATTTACTGAAGTCAACCAACAGAAACACCGGGGCATAGTGTTTTGCGCTCCTGTACTGATGGCAGTTTTGTACCTGGTAATTACGCCCTGGGGATACCCAAGGGAGTTGTTGTCTGAATGGAGGAACGGTTTTATGGTGAGGTCTTCGTCAGCGTGTCTAGCCATAGACCGCATCACTTCGCGTGCAAAAGCCCCCATCATCAATCTTCCACCTAAATATCAACTCATGCTTTATTAGTGAATTTACCTGTAATACGATTTCCATAGAGTATATAAAACCAATCATTTTTTGTGCGCATGTGGTGTAATGATTAAAAGCGGACATTATACATCATGGTGTTTATTTGAAGTGTAGGTTCATTTCACATGGTTCTCACCATGAATGCAATGTGCTATGTTGACTGAAAAGCTGAAAAGCATTCATGCAAAAGCTACTTCAAAATCTGGTTGTTTTTTTCAAAAAAAAAACAACAACAACTGGAAAGCTCATTCCTAACGAAAAACTAACTAGCCAACAATGTCAAATAGTAATCCGTACGTACGGATGAGTAACTCGTACGTACGGAACAGGTTTCTTTTACTTGCCCTAGATATACTTTCGTACAGGCTTTAATTATAATATCACAAAATGATTTTAGGAGTTTCAAAAGACAAGCGAAGGGGCGCACTGAGGCACCACGAACCATAGCTACCGCCACTGACTTACTACAAGTATTCACCAAAGTATGGTAAAGATGTTGTATTGGTGTTGGATTTAGTGCTACGTCACACATGACGTCAGGCAGGACGTTGAAATGATGCCCAATGTTGTCTCAGACCTCCTTCATTTCGACAGAGATGAAGAACCCAAATCCAGATCGAATTGCTTTTTGAACCTTGGTCGTGCGAAATAGAAAACAAGCCGTGACGTGTTTTTTTAAGTTTCTTGAACACAAGGCCTACTCAAAAATCCTTTTAAGGGGCTTTTATAAATCACGAATAATGATTAGGTTTAACCGTCAATGTGGCGTCGGAGCAAGCAGTATACGACTGTGATATTTTTTTACAGGAAATTACTCTCAGTGTAATTTGTTCAATGATTTGAAGGCAGGATATACTTTTGGTGATGATTGTCAAAGACTTGTATGTATCCCCACTTGGTGTATCCAAAACTATACATAAAATATATTTTAAAAACCTGTGAAAATTTGGGCTCAATTGGTTGTCGAAGTTGCAAGAAGATAATGCAAGAAAAAACAGCTTTGTTGCATAAAAATGTGTGCTTTCAGATGCCTGAGAGGCTTCATGCCCGAAGCCTTTGTCAGATTCAAATATTTCAGTGAGAAATAACCTCTTTCTCAAAATCGACATTACTTCAGAGGGAGTCGTTTCTCGCATTGTTTTATACTATCGGCAGCTCTCAGGTGTTCCTTACCAAGTAAGTTTGTATGGCGGTGTATTTTCTGAGTAATTACCAAAAGTATCCACTGCCTCTAAGACAATCAAGAAAGCAAATAATTAGGGGGTGTTCTAAGGCTAACACGCTCTGTGGGCATTGAGGGTGACGAGTATTTTAATTAACCTTTGGTGCTTATTCAGATATTTGTTTGATATGGATGACACATTTTGGTTTAGGTAAATGTGTCTGTATATACCCAAACCAAAGAAAGCATTCATAAATACGTTCATAATCGTTCCACCAAATGGTGTACATTATCAACAGCTACAGTGCTTCTTTAATACCGAGTACGTTTTTATGGTCATTAATTTTGGGGGTAATTACCAAAGGTGTACTCTCCCTTTTAGTGTTTTATGATGTCACTAGACCTATAAGCTACTTTGCTGTGTAGATTTTGTTCTTTAGAGAACTTGTCTTGCTATTCCGCGGAGTAGATTCTCGAAATTCGGGAGACTTCTCAGCTCTGAAAAAGAACTGTCCTGCTTATTAACTACTACCTGGGTGGGAGACCTATCGAGGTTTTACAGTCACGTGATGTTATCACGTGACTTTGTGTTTGAGACGCCATATTGCCGGTCAATGACCAGAGGCAAGATCACGGTTCATTACAGTAACCATGACCGGCAAGATGGCTGCCGTTGCGGTAGTCGGGGCCAGTGACGTCAGCTGAAAAAAACTCCACCGTGCAAAGTTTCAAGTTAGTTTTTCGGTTTTTCTTGACAGATATGAGACCTTCAAATCTCTGAATGCAGCAGACCAGTCCTTTGAGAACTTGCAGGACGTGCTGGGTAACATCAAGGTACAGCTGGCCAAGGTGGACGACATCGGCGCGAAGACGGAGCAGCTCGACAGCAGCGTCAAGGATCTGAAGGAGCGGAATCGGGTCATCCGGAACACCGTGGACGGCATGGCTTCGTCGCTGTTCCGCTCCCGTGCTGGCCGCTCTCTGGTCGGTCAGTGATGAGCTGAGAAACACGCCTCGACTGCCTGGTGAGGATTCTCTCCATCGCAAACCAAAACAACAAACAAAACACAAACGTGCATTTTTTTTAAGGGAAATATAGTCTGATTTGCTGAAGACTGAACGAAACATTTTCTTCAGTCACCAAAACAGTGTCATTTTTTAGATAAACTTTTTCGCCCACATTCCAAAGGTGGTCTCAGAAATTTAAAAAAAAAATTGTATAAACAACGAATGGAAATTAACCTTTTAAAAAATACCAACGACATTTTCTCAATTTGTACTTCAAAAGATTTTTCCTTGCAACTTTTGTCGGTATTTGTATTTCAAAACCTTACCTGAATATTCCAAAGAGGAATTCCTCGTACCCTATTGGTCACTGTTTGTTTTAGCCAATCACGCCACATCCATGATTAACCTCGTTCCCACGGGCATCTCCCCCGTTTTGAGAAAGGCATGCTGGGTAAATAGCGCGCCGAGATCGACCGTAGGAATAAGGTTGCTCCATGATGTTTTGGCCAATCACAGCCCCGACTGCAATACCTAAAGTCATACATCATTTTGCTTGTGCCGTTTTCGAATCTCACCAGTTGTTCATCACGTGCGCAGTGTGCGGGGCTTAATTGATCTGTCGATTGAAAAGGAATTTTGATTGGTCAATATTATTAAAGATTTATTCACTTCCCTCTTTCATGTTGATAAAAACCCACTTGATAATACCAGAAAGAAAAAACGCAAAGAAGGAAATCAAGAAGCTAAAACAAGAAGTTGTGTTTAAATAAATACCTCATTTTCCACGCTACTTATTCACATACTAAACTTTTCTGGATTTCCAACCACTTTTTTGTCTCCATTTGTGATTGACATTACCCAAGATGTAAACATCTGAACTTTTTCAGATTCCCTTTTAAAATTAATGTCTTTTTTATAACTGTTAACATCGAAAACTGCTGGATGTAATTGTTTGTATAGTTGAACTAACATTTTTGTATAACGCATTTACCCTTGAGAGTCCCTTTGGTTGGTTGGGTATTGACAACAAAATAGTTACTAAAAAATATTTAAAAATTCAAAAAACAAAAGGAATATTTAACGCTAATATTATACTGCACGATGAACTCATTTAAATATGCAAAAATAAGTAAATCAGTAGTCGGGGGAAATTTACCCGTGTGATCAATTTTAATATTTATGACAGGTTCCACAGGGTTCGTTCATTGGGCCATCCGTAACAAATATCGGAAAACAGTCTACCAGAAGCTTGAAATACGTTCTCCGTGTGATTTTCCATCGACTCATTTTGTCAAAATGAGTTCTGCAGGGTTTACTTTTTGGCCCGTGGCAAACCTTTATTATTGTTTCTATCAAAACGCTCGCAGTTATGAACACTCTTTTTTATGTCAGCTTCATACTACTAATAAATTGATAAACTAAAGACAATGTTATTAAACTGCACTTTAGTCAATGTAAAAAGTGACATTTTTGTAAGTTATGTATTTCTTTTCAGTTTTATTGTTTTCCGATTTGTACTCTGTTGTCACCAATATTATGCTGTGGGAATATTATATAGCATTGCAAAATATTTAAACCAAAGTTACTGTTTTCTACAATAATATAATTCCAGAGAATGCACCACGGAGATGGTACTCTTTTTTATTTTCATTGTAACATTTGTAAAAAAAAGTGTATTTTCATGTAGCTATGTTATTGTGTAATTAACCGTACGAATGTAACCAAAAATCAACTAACTTTTATGTAAAAGACCGGTCATTTAGCTCCGCCCCTAATTAAAGCGTTGACCATACAACTGCCGGTTCACGCCCAAATGTCTCACACGCTAAAATCCCGATATGAAAAAAACTAAACAAGTTTGATTGAAGTGTGATATATGTAGGACAGAGCAAGACGCATGCGTCGTACGCGCTACCCACGTGGTCTCCGTTGATAGACAGTTGCTATCGTGGGCGGGGATTGACGAAGTGGCAAATTTCCTTCTTTTTTTTCTTCCTAATTTTTTGTCGGTCTCTTTTAAGGACTCTCACAAAAATGTTACTATTTTGTAACTTAAAAAGTCACCTGTAATTGTTATATTAATTTCATGTGGAAAAAGTACTAACTTGTGTTGCTATGTTTCTGTAACTTGGAAAACAAAAAATATGTGAAATTAAATGTTTGTTCTGAAAGTTATTGCAGTTTCACATTATCGTAGAAAGAGTGAAATGGGGGGAATGTTTGAGGGAATTTGTAATTTTTCATTAATAATGCTCATTTTTTTACCACTAACTTTCGTTTTGTATTTTATGTGTCTTTTAAGTGTAGTGGCGCACCGAGTAGATAACCGTGTTGGGTGGTTCACTTTTAAGTGCAAAAAATGGTTTACAAAAGCTAAAGTTTTTAAGATGCAAGGAACGTGCGTGAACGGGAAAATCAGATCCACATTGCAACATTTGCCGGTAATTTTACGGTAACTTTACATGGCACCGTAAACTTTACGGGTATCGTTTTTTTTCACAAATTCGACACCACTGGTGTTTGGTTTTTTTTTTTTATTGTTTAGACGGCCTCGATTTATAACCGGTTATTGCAGTGCGATAATTACGGTTGATTCATGTTTGCGAGGCATGTTGTAAAACTATTTTTAAAAATTACGTTACCGGTACACTCGTAAATGTTAATACGGTATCAATCGCACCCACGCCACTATAACAACGTCAAACTACTGGAACTTTTTAACCGTTTTACGAGAGTGGGCAAGGTAACTCTTATACACTATGCAGAAAGTATAGAAACGACACATTATCATTCGATGTTGTGGTACAGGTAGTAGCATCTCCCCCTTTTTTTAAACGTGGGCGTGGCATCAGTTTAAATGACGTCAGAAGTCTTATTGTAAAGCATTGCTGGAGTTGACTTCTGCATTATTTCTAACAGATTTTAAAGAGGGGCTCCAAAGGTCAAGGTCAATGTTGTGATGTACTCATTTCCCAAAAGATAGAGTCCTTATGAAGGTGGGAAGAATATGACAAGTCTATAACCTCAAGTTGAAACGGTGTAAAATGCTGTTGTAGTTGTTCATCCAATGACGTCACATTTCAAATCGTGGGTCTGTAGTGTATACGGGGAACTGAAGGTTCATTCTAATTTTCCGTGACATTCAATCAAAACTGCGTTGATTTTGACCTTTTTACTGACGAACAATTCCTCCATGGAATGTATAGACCCATTTGTAGTAGATGTCCAATGACGTCATGATTCAATTACAAAATAGCATTTTACACCATTTTAATGTGAGGGTGAGACTTACAATTTTTTCCAACTTTTAAAAGGACTCTTTCTAATAGAAAATCAGTGCATCACTAAAAGTTAACTTGACCTTCGAGCCCCACTTTAACATACAAAAACGTCACGAATATCATTCCGAACAATAGCTTTCTCTTACTACGAACAATTCCTCCATGGAATGTATAGACCCATTTGTAGTTGACGTCCAATGACGTCATGATTCAAATACAAAATGGCATTTTACACCATTTTAATACGTGTGTTTGGTGTAACGTGTGTCGCCCCCTCCCCCTACGTACGTATGTTCCTTGCGTTTTTACGCTCCATACATATTTTAGTGTTTGAAGGTCAATTTTTTCCTAACCGCATTCGGCATATTTGTATCCACTCTTTTTCTGCAATGTGCTTTCCCAAAACAGAGACAACACATTTTTCAGCTCTGATATTTATTATGGATTCAAATCTCTAACCCTTTTTTCCTAACCGTCGTTTCTGATGTTAACATTTTTTAATATTGCAACTAAAACTAAAGTAAAAGTGATAGTGTTACGCCGATTAGACTAGCATGTAGTCGATTTCATTTATGGGTTAGAAATTTCTGCTAAAGTATGTTTAACATTATCTTGTATAGCTCTTCAACACAATACAATCTGAAAATACTAAAACAAAATTTATTTTTGATACGATATTAAAGGATGACGTTATTTAACGGCAGACGAAATGTTGGAAGACGAAAAAAAAATATTACTATTTGTTATAAACTAATACAGACACATTATTAATACAAAATCGTTTATTTATATGGATTCGGTAAATTCGTACCCAAGAATCGTTGCTAGCCAAGATGAAACACTTGAATTTATTTAAACCCCCTGTTTATAAAGGTACCTTTCGTTAAAAAAAATTGTAATTTACAGGTTAACCTGTTGACTATTGACAATAGTATTTTACCCGTTGATTTTCAAGGAATAAAATAATATGTGGGTTGTTTTTCTTTGAAAAATATGTAATGATGCTTTGAGGATGGGCCTTAAGGTTGGGTCATAGATTGGTAAATTCTCAAAAAAAACAATCACCATAAAAACTTACTTGGTGAGAAGCACTTCAGCTGTTGGTGGTACAAACTATTTTGAGAAAGGACTCCCTTCGAAGTAAACAATGGTTTTGATATTTTTGTTCACCCAAAATACATTTCTAAGATATCTTGAGGGTCGGTGTCCGTTCGTCGCGAGTAGTTGCGGCCAGAGATGCGGTTGGTACCCGCTGTCACCTCGCTAAACGTGGATGGGTCCTACCTTCTTGTGAAAATACCTCAACAGTTTCTGTTGTTTTCTCAGCAGGTAGCTGAGCAAGATAGCTGCACTCGGCTGAAACTTTCACATGTGACTGCTATTGTATCTGTAATACATATGTTGCCTACAAATCAGCGTTACGTTGACATAAACCAATCTATGACCTTACCTTTAATTTGATATTCATTAGGGCGACCATAATAGAGTTAATTATTTTGATCGGACTTGAGTGTATTTTATACCCAAATTAGCCTTGAAGAGGATAATTTAAAAAAAGGTATAACGTTAAATATTACAGATGGAATACTTCAAAATAACAAAATGATCCGTTAATGTAGTCTGTTGGAAAGAAAGTGCTGCCAGCCCGTACTGATGGGGTTTTCTCCTATTAATAATACCTTTAAAATGCCATCGTATACGGGCTAGCCACAGTTTTACCACTAGCCTGAAGTCAAGGCACGCAAGGCTCAAGTTCACCCAGCACGAAGAAAAAATGGCAATGCTTACCGGATACGGAGCTTCGCCACGTTGTGTTGTTCTGTTTTCGAACTGGATGCCAAGTACGCCTCGTTTAAAGGCTATCTAACCACTGTGAAAGGGTCCCGTACTGTTGAACACTTGTAATGAATTTGTACTTTGGGCAATCGACCTTATGCATTGACGTCATCACGCCGCCATCTTAGAGGTAGCACGGTCTATGTACTAACAGGATTGGCCAATGAGCAACCTCTGTTTACATGACGTCATGTGCTTAAGATCTATTTGCAACAGAAATCTCACTTGGCGAAGCAATAAAAAATGGGACTGTGTAATAACTTATTTGTGACAGTGATTTTGTTGTTGCTATTTTGTTGTCAACCTTGTTTTTATTTCCGTTTGTGGGTTAAATTTGGTTCTACAAAATGACGGACTGTGTTAGTTCACAAAGTAAAAAGGAAATTCACACACAATTTTGAGGCATATTTGTGTGAATCATTTTATTCTACTTCTAAAACATCTTTCCAACCGTATTAATTTTCTAACGAACGCTTTTTTATAGCCCCAATGCAAGACAACGTGTCCCTTTAAGCAAATACGCAGTATGACAAAGACATAAAAATGTATATTTCTTTTATGTGAATATTGATTTTATAATGTCGGCCAAAATTGTACAATTTAGTATTTCATTGTGGTAGTACCAGCAAATAAACACAGCACCAGGAACGTACTCAAATCATAATTCGAACTTTAATTGCCTGATTGGAATGCATTTTAGAAAGAAGTGCGTACGATATTATTATATAAAAGCAACTTTTAAATAGCTTCGAGAGCATTATGACTGACAACTTGAATAATTAATCTCAACAGACCCCCTGCATTGGCCGCCATCGTTGATGAAACGCGCATGCGTGAAAGGCTATTGTTGGCTGAGAGTTGTGCATGCGCAGTGCGTGCTCGTTTCCAATGTTTATCATCAAAGATGGCGGTCAATGGTCATGGTGTGAGCTCGAAGACGACTTAAACAATTTTTTTTTTATAGTATTAGCAGATGAATCAAAGTCCCAAGAAGTAATGTCAAATCAACGTATAGAATAAACGCTCAAAATCCACTCATCCGCAATGCGTATTGCGCAATCCTTAAAACCAGCGATGCCTGCTAGAAAAACACGAGTGCCATTGGTTACTGCAGCGAGCAGTACTTTGGGAAAACGTGCATACCTCAATTACAGTATTGATTTCATACTTTTTTCAAAGTTAACCATCTTTCCAGACGTTGTAGTGATAGTTTGGCCCCCAAAAAAATGTATTAAAAAAAAAAAAATTAATAATATTTTATGTTTTTACACTGTGAAACCGCGATTTTTGTTGTACACTACCCTGTATAAAAAGTGTTTCATTAAAACTGGTTCGGGGTCAATGTGTCATACTGCCTAAAGGGTCATAGGCCATGTCAATTGGGCCTGTCTGAAGATAGAACCTAAAGGGTTTCACCTGTTTTTGCTAAAAACTGAACGAGTAATTAACTAAAATGTGTTTTGGGTCTACTGGCTGCAGACACCGGCCATCGGAGGGTTCATAATACATAAATACACGCTAAGCAATGCACTTCATGTTCACGGGTATACTAGCCTTGATATCAAGGCTGTGTAGACAAGTACTCTAGCTAAAAACCATAGTACATTTTTAGCTTTATAGTAAGCAAACACAGCCTTGCAATCAAGGCTACGGGTATACATGCAGGAATTGTATATAAATTGCTTGGCGCGTACTTTCGGCTTTTTTTTACGCTTTCTGCACAACGCAGGACGGATACATGGATTTCCGGCCTAAATTTATGTGCCAAAGACGGGAATGTTTGTTATCGAAATGAACCGAAAACAAGTCGAAAGTGCTACCGTGTCGCTATTGTCTGACTCTCTCCAGTTTGAGCAAATAGCGCCCTCTTACGGTCAATCATAAGCTAAACTTAGTACAGTCACCTTTAACCTTTGGCAAAAACTTATTGGAAGGAAATTGCCGAAATAACTTGAGTTATTAATAAAAGGTATTAAGTAAGTAGATGCTTCATGCAGAACCAGACACTCAGTTCACCTGTCAAATCTCAAAACTCATAGGTGTTTTTTTGCTTATAAAGGTATACACGACTGGTAGAACAGACAAAATAGTTGCAGACAGTGTTCATGTTATGTGTGATTATCCATGTACATCAAATAATAACAAGCCTGTGAAAAATTTGGGCTTAATCCGTTTTGTGAGTAAGGAGAAAATAGTTTTTTAAAAACGTGCACATTTGTTTGCATGTAAATTTGTCCATATACATGTATTTCGTTGTAACAACCGAAATCAGCTTTTTGCGGTTTGCTTTTGATAGGTTTTCATGTCCAGTTTTCTTAAATAATGGCTTCATTTCAGAGGGAAATATTTCACAGAAGAATTGTTCCGGTTTTAGTTTCTTAATATCTGAGACAAGAAGAAGAGCTTTCAAATAACAAGGCATAAAAGACCGTATTTCTCAACATTATGTTTATAATGACATCTTATTACAATGGCTGATATTTCTGTTGTTTTTATTTTTGATAATGCCATAATGAAGTTTACTACTTTCGAAGTGCCTGATTTTTGGCGTGGTGCATCATGTAATTTCATTATGTATATGAAGATTATAATTTTGTTTGCTTTCTGGTCAAAATTATAATCTTGTTATCCGGTCATCCCCATGGTGTGGGGGACAGGTGTGCAAGACGCTTGCAACTCTCCAAAGATTAAATAACAAAATTCCAACAGCGTTCATGTCTCCCACCAAATTAGCAATTCGTTGCTGACAGGAGAAGCTGCTGGTTACCAGGCTAGGCATTTGACGTCACAACGTACTTGCCCTTCACCCCCCCCCCCTTCCTACCCTTGATGCTAAAGACTCGGTGGTGGTTGAGTTGTGCGCAAGGCAACGCCAGACATCGAACCAACACGGAGTGATGATCAGTCTGTTGTATAGAAAAAACTGCACATCGTCAGCCCAACACGACGCGTATCTCCACACACTGCCAAGTGCGGGTTTGACGCGATGAGCATTTTGATATCGCAGACATCCGGAGGCTTTTGTTCAAATTGTAAAGGTAAGTGGAAATATATCCAAGCGCTTTTAAAAAAACCATTCTAAAGAACGAAAAATGAATGTTTTAGAGCTATGTTTGATATCGAGATTGTACAACTCGGCTGGAAAGAACTTGTAACGCGCATTTAGCGATAACAACGACAATGCTCTGTTGTGTTTTGTAAATATTCTGATGTGAGGTTTCACTTTCGCGAACCTCGCAACCGAAAGCTGAATTGCGGTTAGTCTACATAAAATGTTCTAGTCAAAAGGGTACCGAAAGCTCTCAGAATAAACACAAAACAATAATGCAAACATTAATTAAAAATATTTAAAAAAACACAGTCAGGGAAAAAAAAATAAGTGCAATAAAATAGCAAGAAAAAAAAAATCCATCGCACTGCAATAAATAAAAAAATCACACCCTAAAACCTTGATGAAATACAAAGCAACACTGAGCAAACCCATTTTTCGTCAGCAAAAAATATATATATCAGCAGTTAAACGTACCCTCACAAGTAAAGACCATTTCTAAATGTTTAAACTGTCTCTTCGTGACATTAAAAATGCACAAGGCTATAAATCCAGTAGTTTTTAATCGCCTTTTACTGAAAGTGTCTGCAGTTTAGGTCTACTTATTGCATTTCAATGGTTTATTGTAGTGTGTTTAAACGATTGTTTCATGGTTTGCACTCTGTCGTAGGCCTATTGTATCTTTTGGGGTATGCATTGAATTATTCTGATAATTTTGAACTAAATTGCAGTTTATCTACTTTGTCTATCCTTTATGGATCTGTTTTCCTACATGGTATCCACGACCTGAAACCATTGTAAAAATTCCTGTATATTTTTCTTTTCAAATTATTATAATATCATTCCTATTTTGCGGTCTCGGTTTTCCAATATCATTCGTTTTATGAAAACATTGCAAGAGACAAAAATTATACAATTTTGCTGACCGACTTCATTTCATTCCATTAATTCCGCCTTGTCAATGCCATAATAATGTAATGGTGAGTTTATTGCTAAGAATTCTGATTGCAGCTAAGGGAAATAAATCATAACAATGATCAAACATGTACAAATCTACACAATGTTCATTGGATGGATGGAATGAGTGTTGCAATTTTATTTTGATAACCGACATGAATCTGAACAATAGAGTATCAATGGTCGTTTTAGGGGTGTAATTCTCTGGTCTTTTAATAGCCAGAGATTATCAATCAAAAGCCAGTGGTTCAAAACTTGTTTTAGTATATATATATTTTTATTGCAATCAAGATAACTGCAAACTCAACTTGCAGACCCAGAAAAATAGTCGCCTGTGTCACATCTCCAACAGTCAACAGAGGGCGGTATTTACAATCCATCATGGCAGACTTGTGGAAGAACATAAACAAACTGGAGTGTACCTGTCCGCCTTTCATTCTCACCTGGACCATGGAGGAATCCTCCATGCCTGGACCAGCATGTCGAGGAAGCGGTAAAGTATTTGAGTCGACAGTAAATATAGTACAGAGAGAACATTGAGGTATTTCTCCATCCAACAGGAGCGACGGAAGGTTGAAATGTATGTTTGTTTACATCACACGCACATGTTTTCTGACATCGCGTAAAAATGGTACAGCGTCACCACACTATGTTGTATCACTGTTGTATCACTGAAGACCAGCACCTCACCACCATGTCCGGAACTAGACTGAGAAACTACCACCCGGCAAAATATCACCGGCTCACAACCCATTCCTCTAAAAGGACATTACAAATACAAGTACAACTTCAAGTTCTCCAGCTTCATCCTTTCCTTCCTCCATGATCCATCCATTGAATTCATAATTAAATTAGACCAAGGATCCACCGTAGTCAGACTATGGAACTCATTCTCTGCAGATGTCATCACCACCCCATCATTCATTGGGCGACTTCAGGTCACACAGATCTCGGATCTACACTCTTTAGCTCTGAGGTTTTTTTTTTATACTTGCATTTATTTTAACTGAGCACAACTTTCCACCTGATTCACAAGCAACGAGTCTGCACTTCAGCTTTTATATCCGGAAGTGGACTTTGCTGGGTCAGGTAAACTGTCATTATGACTGGGATGACCTCAAACCTAGGAGCACAAGAATGCCTCCAAGTCCAATCTGCTTCAAAGGGGCCAGTATTAACTGTTTCTACTTTCTTATGATAATAAACTAGCCCAGGTTGGACTCCTCAGTTGCATACAGTGCAGTGCAACGAAGACCGGCGTCTTAGGTCTAGTAATAATCGTACTAATTTACAGACGAGTACAACTAGTACTCAGGTACTACAGTAGTCATACTAGCTACCTAATAGTCAAGTAACAACTAGTGTAATATAGTACTAGTAGCACTAGTAATATGGTCTGACTGAGAATGCAGGACTATCCAATGGCGTAAATCCAGAGTTACAGACATTGCCAAGTACAATGTAGAAGAACATGTAGAACTAGAGGACCACAATGCAATAAGAATATTCGACCAAGCAAACTCGAGTCTCAACACATTCCTTTTTGGAAACTGTTTGCAATCAAACGCAAAGATTCAAGCAAGATGGTTGATCATTGGCACCCTTGGCATTAGTCACCTCATGGAGTCGCACAGCCACTCATAAATAGTTCCAACACGCTGGACTCTCTCCTTCTCTTGACCCTCAGACCTTCATCCATTCAGTGCGTTGCATGAACTTTCAAGAAAAACAGGCAATCTTTTTGCCCAGAAGTTTAACTTATTTATACCATAGGCCTAATGCTCAATAAAATGGTGTTCCATCGACTTGCTTCAGTGAAACTTTGTGGAGAATCTCCAAGCTGATGCAGGTATTTGCGGGCTGGGAGTCACACAGTCACAGAGACAAAAGCTTAAGATCCCACAGGTTGTACTTGGCTGAGATTCATCGTCGTGGCTCAAATCCAACCCAAGGAGAATCGCAACACATTACTTAAAACTCGAGTCATCTTCAGAAATTGGCCCAACATGACCATGAGAGATTTCGTCTCTCGCCTGAACCTCCAAGCAAAGACTAAAGATGTCGAAGAACCATGACCAGGTCATAGAGCAGTTAATTGCCGAACTGCATGTGACTCACAAAAGGTAATGGAGCGCCCTCGCTGCCCTGGACCCCTCCAGTCATGGACTAAAAGCTTTCTGAACACGATAACTAAAAGTGGACGAGACTGAAGTACATCATGATTGAGACAGATCTCCATTGCAAGGACAAAACGCTAATGATAGAGCAAAGGGGATGGGGATGCACACAATGCTTCAGTCACACGATGCTTCAACGAGCCAAAGTCCAACTAAATGTCGCTTTTGTGGATGCCGTCTGCTCTGAACCACAGTGGCAGGATGCGGGCCTTATGGAGGCACACCCCGATTCAGACCAAGACACTATCTGCCAGCTTTACAATGCCTCCGTTAGCCAAGTATTCCATAGGATCCAAGACTTGGCACGGTGAGAAAATAATCCAGAAGTTTAAGGTTTGAGGTCAATATCAATTTGAAATCAGTAAGCTCGCAGGGTTAAGATACAAATTATACAACAGTTTAATATCGATGATGAAATTGAGAATATTGTAAAGTTGTCAAAACCAAAGTTGATTATTGTCCTGCTATCGTTGCAACAGGCCTGGAATTTCATCTTTGAGAGGACAAGACCATTTCTGTCTGGAGTCTATGGGAAATTTTTGAAGGGGTGTCAAGGCCAAGACCAGGGCAACAGAAGCCATGGCCTCCGTGTAATTCCAGGCCATATTATCGTGATATTGTCCAGTTCTATTTGTGAAGTATCCAATTTCAGGGCAACTTAAAAAAAATATATATATTTTTTTATTCACAGATTTTTACAGGCGGCATGGAGGAGACTTTGCCGCCAGTGGTTGCCCGGGAGAGGTACTTCTTAGCCGCCCGAACTGGAGACGTCAAAGGCATAAAAGAGAGCCTTGAGAACAGCGGCAAGAATCACATGGATATAGACAGTGTCGACACTAGTGGGCGCTCTGCACTTCACTTAGCCATACAAAATGGCAACCTTGGTGAGTCAGCCAAACGGTTTTAGCAGGAATGGCTTAGCTGGTTGGGCATTCTGCTTGCATTGGAAATCAGGGCCCAATTTCATGGCTATGCTTCCAATAAGCAAAGAATAGGTGCTTACAGAAGCAGGGAATCTGCGCTTACGTCAAGCGTATTTCAGCGAATTTCTGCTTGTGCGCGTTCGTAGTCTATGCATGGTCCAAGTGAGGCATTCTTTGCTTACCCGGCTGGAGCAGAAAATCGGCACTAGCCCTGTAAGCGAAGAATGGTGATCGCAACCACAGAATTCGGGGGTAAGCAGAGCCATGAAATTGGGGCCAGTTTCAGACGAAAGTAACTTGACTCCATGCGGGATGTAAGGTTTTAAGTGAGACAACCCCGGCATGCAGTGTTCACTAAATAGTGTTGAATGTATAGCAAGCGTTTATGGGAATGTTTAGGTCAGTTGACCTGGTTGTGTCGAGCGCAAAACTCAATATAGACCCCTTGCATTGGCCGCCATCTTTGATGACAGACAATGGAAATGGCACACGCTGCGCACAACTCTCAGCCAATAATAGCTCCTCACGTGTTCATGTTTCATCAGCGATGACGGCCAATGAGAGGGGTCCATTGCAGCCCACAATTAGGCCAGTTTCTTTCAATTTCATGGTTGTCGTGGCCGAGAAGTTAAGTTCCAGTCCCGGTCTTGACACTTGTGTCCTCGAGCAATATACTTTACCGTCATTGTTTCAATTGTCTCTCAGGACAAATTGAAAATATCACAATCTTGACAGCACAGGCGCAAATGGATTTTTCAACCCACCCTCTCCAGGACAGCAGCAATGCTTGTAGGAGAGTACAACAACAATGCAAGATTGTTTTAAAAAATTTTTTAATTATGAGACAATCTGTGTAGCACCTTAGAATTACAAGGTGCTGTGGCGCGTCCAGCAGCCACTGCCAGACACACCAGGGCAAACCCCTTCTCTTGGTGAGAAGTGTGACTGGGTTCTTTTATTTGCATTACACAACACACGGGGCGTACAGCTTTGCGTCCCCAAGCAATAATGGTTAAGTGTCTTGCTTTTAAGGACACAAGTACCACGACCGGGACCCGAACCTACACTCTGCTGATCAGAAACATCAGCACTTGAGTGTTGTGCTCTTAACCGCTCGGCCACGACATGCCACAAACAGAAACTCCCTCAAAAACGACATCCCATGAGCGACGACGTCCCAAATCTTTGAATGAATCTTTCTGAAAAGCAACCACAGAAGGTCGTTGAAAGTGATTAAGTTCTTTTATACAGCTATAAAATCATAGGGATTTTTAAAATGTAAAATCTGTCTACTCATGTGAACTTAATTGCCGTTTTCATTCAAGCTGGTCTTTGAATCATAAAAAGTGTTTACTTTTTCTGCAGCTGTTATATACCCGCTTCTTGAACACAAAGTACAAATAAAGGACGCCCTCTTGAGAGCAGTGGAGCACGATTTTGGGGAGGCTGTGAGGATTCTATGCGATGTTGCTAACAACTCAATGGTATGCAAAAAGAAGTAGAAACCTTTAAAAAAAACTGGAACTTTTGTACAGGCTATCAAGGTAATGAGACAACGCCAAGGGGCATGGAGGCAATGACCAAGGGGCATGGAGGCAATGACCAAGGGGCATAGAGGCAATGACCAAGGGACATGGAGGCAATGACCAAGGGGCATGGAGGCAATGACCAAGGGGCATGCGGAGAGGCAATGACCAAGGGGCATGGAGGCAATGACCAAGGGGCATGGAGGCAATGACCAAGGGGCATGGAGGCAATGACCAAGGGGCATGGAGGCAATGACCAAGGGGCATGGAGGCAATGACCAAGGGGCATGGAGGTAATGACCAAGGGGCATGGAGGCAATGACCAAGGGGCATGGAAGGGCAATGACCAAGGGGCATGGAGGCAATGACCAAGGGGAAATAAAACTAACCTGTGAGAATTTCATTTCAAAAGGTGGTATAGTTTTTGAGATGACGCTGAAAACCTGGAGCGCGTATGTCCATGCAGGAAGAATAATCCGTAATTGGAATGCACAATCTGAGAAACATTTCATACATGAAACCTTTCTCAGATTGAAATGTTTTTGAATCCCTCTCTCTAGAACCACATTCATTGAAGGGAATCGTTTCTTAAAATGTTATACATTGTCAACAGCTGCAGTGCTTCCTATCAAGTAAGTTTTTATGGTCATTGATTTTTTGAGTAATTAGCCTCAAAGGTATACCCTCCCTTTCAATTATCTTCTTTTGTTTCAGGATTATGCAGATGGTCGTCGTGTAATAGATTGCCACTGCTCAAATGATGACTTCCATCCCTACATCAATCCCATCATTCTAGCTGCTCAAAGAAATAACTTTCAGATGGTGAAGGTAAGACAGAAATCTTCACCGGATAGAGGCATGGGTGGCTAGTGGGTGGCTAGGTGCTAGTGGGTGGCTAGTGGGTGCTAGAGGTGGCTAGTGGGTGGCTAGTGGGTGGCAGAGGCCACTTGGAGAAGAGTTGTGCTTTAGTTCTGTCTGGTTCGATTCCCAGCTAAGACTATAAGTGATTAGAATTGTACGTTGGTTCTCCCTTGTTCGATTTTCAGCTAAGACCATGTGAGTAGAGTTGTGCATTGTTTCCTCTGGTTTGACTTCTGGCCCAGGCCATATAGTGAGGCAGGTGGTTTTCATTTTTTTTCTCCCCTCGTGGTTCGATTCCTGGCTCAGGCAATGTGTGATTACACATCATACTTTGGTATTCCCTGGTTCGATTCCCGGCTAAGGTCATATGTTAAGTAGAGTTGTTTGTTAGTTTTCCCTGGATCGATTCCCAGCTCAGGTCAGCCATATGTGAGTAGAGTTTCATGTTTACCCCTGGTTCGATTCCTGGCTCAGGCCATACATGATGTGAGCAGAGTAGTGCGTTGGTTCTCCCCTGGATACTCATTGGTCAATCCTGTGCGCCGTGTGTACCTAGATGTGTGTTTTTCGTTGTTTCATCATCAGTTATACTTCCAACGATTCTGTCCATTCATACAGCTCCTCCTGGAAGCAGGTGCACGCATCCCGCTGGCCCGTGACGCGGCGGGCAAGACCGCCCACACGGACAGCTTCCAGCGATCGGTTGGCACCATGGAGATATACAAAGGCCTGGCGAGCGAGGCGTACGTCGCCAGGGCGAGTAACGACCCGGTGGATCGGGCTTTTACGCTCTGTGATGAGATCAGACACCTCGGGGAAATCGAGATCGAGTTCAAGGTGTCGTACAAGGAACTAGAGGTGAATATGGAACGATTCGCTACGGAGTTTATTTCGCAGGCAAGAAGTACGGATGAGGTAGGTTCTAATTCAACTAACCTTCTCCTTAAAGGTATTGTACACTTTTGGTAACAGCTCAAAATCAGTGTCCACATTTTGTGTGACTAAACATTGCATGAACAAACAAACCTGTGAAAGTTTGAGCTCAATTGGTCATCGAGGTCACGAGAAAATAGTGAAAAGAGATCTTATGTGTTTTCTGTTTTTTCAAATTATTGCGCGCGATAATTACTATTGTTTTACTCGTTTCTCAGAAACGATAGCATTTTAGGCAGAAACACTTTAAGGAACCCTTTCTACCATTGCTTACTTTAAATCATGTAAGTTATGTGTGAATCTGTGAACATTGTGTTTTTCGATCTTACCAATAATGTACATGGCCTTTAAAGGAACATTACAGAATTCGAATTGGTTTTTGCTAACAAAACAGTCGCTGGCGCTAAGCACTTTATGTAATCCACCATATACATAAACTGACAAACCTGTAGAAGTTTGAGATCGATCGACCATCTGGGACACAAGAAAATAGTGAAAAACCGATTACACATTTGCATGAACTCATATAGATTCAACAAATGAATAAAACGTTCACCGAGCGATAAACTCCAATCGGAAAATTAGTTTATTCATTTCTCAGAAATATTTCAAGGGATGTTTTCTACTATCATCATCATTAGATCTTGTAAGTTTTATGTAAATCTGTGATCAAAAGTATATTTTACAAGTTTTTTTCTTACCAGTTCTGTAATGTTCCTTTAAAGGCAGGTGATTAGGCACCATACTAAATATTGTGTACTTTACTTTGCCCAGTTGGGCATCCATGCAACACCGGGAGAAAAATGTGGTTCTTAGGGAAAACCTGTGGGAGTATATTGCTGTGCCTCAGTTGGCACATGTAGAGCATCTGCCCGAAGTGTCATTGGTCTTGGGTTCAAATCCCAATGAGGACCATTTGATTTTTCTCTCATCCCATGTTTGCTTATAGGCAGGGTATGCTTTTGGTATTTGTCAAGAACCAGTATCCTCACTTGGTGTATCCCAACATGTGCATAAAATAACAGACCTGTGAAAATTTGGGCTCAATTGGTCATCAAAGTTGCAATAAAATAATGAAAGAAAAAGCACCCTTGTTGCTCAGAAATGTGTGCTTTCTCTTTCAAATTCAAATAATTTAGTGAGAAATTGCTTCTTTCTAAAAAACGGCATCACTTCAGAGGGAGTCGTTTCTCACAATATTCAAGGAATTATTTCTCTTCAAACATACTTTAACACCTTAAAAAAAGATAGTCTCCAGACTGGCCTTCGTGAATTTCACCATGCTGGCCTTCTTGGGCTGTTTTCAGCAGTACAGCACAGTGAAAATAACGTGAAACACTTCCATGACTTAGGTTCTGACTGGTTAGAAGAGAACTCTGTGAAAACAAGGTGAAAAGGGGAAGTTACAATTTCATGGAGAAAAGTGGACTTTCACTCCATTTTCAAGACAAAAATGTTCATAGTGTTTAGGGGAAACAATGATGAATCTACTTTGTCATTGAGAAATACCTTTTGTTCCCATGCCCAGATAATGACAGTACTCTCCCACCCTGATGAAGACAACCCCATGAGTAGTGGAGCGACGTCACATTCACCACTACCGAAGATATCACGTGCCCTCGATCTAGGATTGCAGAAGGTAAGAACATAATAGTAGATGCGTGTTAATGCGTTGTTGCAGAATACAATCACGACTTGAAATCTGGACTAATCCATTTCACGAGGGGAAGCCAAGTCAAATTGAAAAGCCAGATTTCATTAAATTGATTATCTTTCTCGACACTGCGCAACCGAATGAATTCAATATTTGTGACCCGATCGGTCGAATTGAGGTATATATTGACCCCTTAATGAAATTGAGTTGTGCATACTGTGTTAACAGGTAACACATTGGCTTTCCAGCAATACCATTATTATTTCCATACCTTATTCCAGTCCCAAGTTATCAGGAAATGAAGAAAGTCTACAAGACAAGGCCACTTCCATTTTTTTACGACGTGTTTGTTTAGATACTCGTTTTTAATTAACTTTGAAGAGTATTAATTGTGTACAAACATGCTCAAGAAAACGTACTTTTTGTAGATTTATTCATCTTTTCAATTAAAGGTAAGACCACGACAAGAAAGATCAAGTTTTATTTAACCTAATACCACCGAAATCGCGGAATCCTTTTTTGTAGTGTTTTTCATGATTTTCGAATGTGACCAACTTTGGTATGGCGAATTACACGCAATACGTCCTGTCTGACACATTCCTCATTTCGACATATAAGGTCACATTTGTTTTCTTACAGATAGATCCGTATTATTTGAAATTTGTTCAAACACAACATGGAAACTTGTCCACCCATCACACTCTGAAGATTTAAAAATAAACTTCTTAAACAACATGGACGACTCCATGAAGACACCAAGCTTGTCCACCAAATTTGCCTCATTTGGACAGGTGGGCGGGGAACGATTATTTTAAAAAAGGTGCTGTGAAGCATCCCAATTGCCTAAAGTTATCCATTTAGGACTTTTATATTAAATTTGAGAGCTTCAATACACAGTTCAATAAGCAAGGTATAGCTGAGTCAATATTTATGGTTTAGTGGCTAGTCGTGGCAAAGCGGTCAAGCGTGGTATATTATTATTAACATTTTTCTTCGTTCAACCCAAAATTAGTTCAAATTTACCCAGTCACTTTCCCCTGTGAATAATATTAGTGAAATCAAAAGTTGCATCCCCTTAAGGTGATCCCTCTCCTGCCGCTTCCCAGGTTTTATTGTAGACTTGGGTGTGATCTCTGGCTATATGGCAGTTACAGGTTGAATGACTTCTGACTGGCACCCTGGAACAAAGATATTTACGAAATAGGGAGACTGCCAACATTAAGGCTAGATGGCTCAGTTGGTACCAGCACGTTACTCCGGAGGTTGCAGCTTTAAACCACGCTCTTTTCTTTGTTCAACCCAAAATTATTATTATTAAGAGTTGATTTATTGATCATTTCTCATTATCTGTCCTTTTAATAAGTGGAAATGTAATTTTTAGTCCAAACAAATACGTTTAGGTAACATTTTTATCCTTTTCAAATTTCTTGCACAGTTCATCGCTCACCCAAACTGTCAGCAAGTCATCATTACCCAGTTCTACAAACGACTGCTCTTCGTCAGAGACAAGAGTGCCATCTACAGGACTCTGCTCTTCGCTCTTCTCTTTCTTCTTTATCCTTTTCTTGCTGTCCTCCATGTTTACTCGGACAGACAGAAGATTAAAAGCTTCGTCAAAATTCCGTAAGCGATATCTATTTTTTCCAAAAGGTTTTTTGTTTTGTAAAGCTGGATAATGTTGAATTGCACAAAGAAAATTGACTATAAAGCGGATTTGAACCTGTTACCTCCGGATTAATGTGTGGATGCTTTGCCAACTGAGCTATCTCTCCCTTTGTTGGCGGTCTCCCAATTTTGTCAATATCTTTCAAGGCAGTTTCCCTTGTTGTTTATTACTTGATATTTAAAAAAAAGGAACATCTTTTTAAGGCGACCCCTTTTCTGCCAGTCCCCAGGTTGTATCGTAATATTGGGTGTGATCCCTGGCTATACAGCAGTTAAAGATTGAATGGCTTCTGACCGGCACCCCCGAACAAAGATATTGACAAATAAGGTAGTCCCCCAATATTGGGCTAGAGAATTATTCCAGGGAAAACTCACGCAGTCAGGGCTGCGTTCCACTTGCACAGACAGATCGCAAACTGTTCGCACAAACGTTTGTGATCGCTGGAACGATTGGTTGCGCACTTCGTGATGTCATAATGGCGAAGCTCTGTCATGAAGATGGCCACACCAATTGTATTTTATATTTTGTAACTTGGTTTTTGCTATATTGTAGGTATGTTTTAGTCCTCGTTTGTACATCACGACATCAACTAATTAATTTGTTATTTCAACTTCACCTGACTACGTTATCAACCACTGAAAACACATAATTATTATTTTCGTGACAAGAAATCACCAAACAACACCTCAGAAATATGTTGGCCTATGGTTGCTAACGTTCGAAACGTTGGCTGCGCACAACTCGTTCCACTCGAAATTGTTGGCCAGCAAGTGCAAACGTGCAACGTTTGCGCAAGTGGAACGCACCTCAGGTAGGGACTGAAAACCCACTCCACGTTGTGCCCTCAATTTTAGACCGGGGTCCCAGAGGTGGAAGGCGAGGAATGATACCACTTAACCAACCCAACCGCCCCCTAACAGTTCATTTTATGTTTTCATCCTACATACAGTGTTGTCATGTTCATCATGTACTTAGCCGCTGATTTGACCTTTGTGACCTTACTGACCTGGGAGGCAGTCAACGATAGTGGGATGGCGCATAATCTCAGCTTCACCCGACCCTACAATGTTGCTGCCTTGGTCTGGATCCTAGGTAATGTCATTTCCTCGGCTTAGGACTATAAGGTCGTTAATGCAGTTTCTATGGGTTTCATTAAATTGGTTTTGCATATTTTAGAGCTCCTGGTAATTATTATTATTATTATTTCTCCCTTTTAGGTATGATGTGGAGAGAGATTGAGTGCATCGCAGCGAGAGGAATCACAACGGTCATGACCCAGTGGGAACACATCAGGGACACCTTGATCATTATGATGTTTTTGGCTGGCGTGGCATTTGAAATCCTTGCTTACTTTGTACGTAGAATTTCAGTGTATTTTTTTAGTAATTCCTCTGTACTCAGACCTGGAAGTGCCATCCGAAATGTTGAGATCCTTACCTTGTTTTTTGAAAATCCTAAAATCGATTTGAGATATAATCAAAGCATTTATGTATGGAAGTGTATCTTGGACATGGTAAAAAAAAAACTGGTCCGTACATAAGAGTTACTCATTCGTACGCCAGTTTGGTAAAGTATTAAATGAGAAAAAGGTAATTTCTCACTGAAAAATTTGAATCTGAGAAAGGCTTCAGGCATGTCATTTGAAAGTACACAATTCCTTGCAACAAGGGTGTTTTTCTTTCATTATTTTCTTGCAACATCGATGACCAATTGAGCCCAAATGTTCACAGGTTTGTTATTTTATGAATATTTTAGGATACACCAAGTGAGGATATTTGTCTTTGACATTTACCAAAAGTGTATTCTGCCTTTAAGTTGGTGACCATGCTGACAGCTTTCCCTTCTAGATCGTTTGCAGGTCACACGTTCAATTCTTCAAGTCTCTCTTGGTAGGATTTTTTGTTGGAACCAGTTTTGTGGCTCTCCTCTGTACCCTCTCTAGTGTCTGAATATCATTCTCTGTTGTTGCTTTTTTTTAAAACTCAATACAGACAGTTCCGTTAACAACAGATGTCTTGGTGACGACTACTGAGGGGTCAGCAGTACGAGCCAGGAGGTCCGTAGAGTTACCACCATCTGTTGTCGGGCAGAATTTCACAGACGGGAAATACGCTGAAATTGGCGACTATGTCCTCGGTGAGATCGAGAAGACGGAACCAGACATCAACCAGACGACGAAGGTGCAGATCAAGGAGGTTGTGCGAAGGGTGATGAACTACACGGCACGACGCCGGGCCGGAGGCCGCGGGGGAACGTCATACAACACGCCCGATAAGACCCTCACTGCCCCCGCGTTCGACAACAAAACCGAAGACTTCCTCAACCGCACGTGGGATCATCCGCAGATCATGGGGCGCGGCCTGTTCGCCCTGGCGACTGCGTTTACCGTTCTGCGCATGCTGCCGTATTGCGTGATCAGCGATCTGATTGGTCCGCTGCAGATCTCCCTCGTTAGCATGATAATAAGGACGTTCCATTTCTTCATTGTGGTGGGAACCGTGCTGGGATCATTTGCCGTGGGGTTGACGTTGACGTACTCGCCCTATGCAGAGGAAACCAAAGTTAGCAGTTTTTCAAGGTAAGCTCCACAGTCTCCTGACGATGACTAGAGCAAGCTAGTCAAAACTTGTGACCAAAAAGAACTCACTCCGTGGCAGTGCAGTTAATTACGAGAAGTCCCCCCGATCCACTAAGCGAAAGTAGTTGTTCAGGCCGATTTCCTACCTTCCCAGGTAGTAGTTAATAAGCAGGACAGTTTTTTTTTCAGAAAGTCTGAGAAGTCTCCTGAATTCCGAAAATCTACTCCGCGGTAGTAGAACAAATAGCAAGACAAGTTTTCTAAAGAACAAAATCTACACAGCAAAGTACATCATTGGACACATGGTGTTACCGCAAACCGAATATACAAGCTCACAACCGTTGATGACAAATTTGTTCTTTACTATTTTTTTCTTCCACGTAAGGCCTTGAACCCAGCTCTACGAACTGAGTTCTAGCCCGGCTGTAGCCCTAAGTTGGCTTCTGACTTGCACCCCTGAACAACGATATTGACAAAATAGGAAATCGCAAACATGGGGCTAGATAGCTCAGTTGGTAGAGCACCGGCACAATAATATGGGAGGTCTTGGTTCAAATCCCGCTGTAGTCAATTTTTCATTCAACCCCAAGTTATCTTTATACTGTTATTATTATTTTTTCTCTCCACAGCATTTTCCAGTCTTTAATTACCCTTTACTGGTCTGTATTTGGGCTGATGCCAATGACGGATCTGCATCTTCCTCCTTACGCCGTCGTCAAGGAAACATCAGGCTCCCTGCTCTACGCTTCTTTCTACGTTCTGGTCATTATTGTTCTCCTCAACGCCCTGATTGCTGTTTGGAGCAACGTGTACAATGAAATTGAGGTACAACCAAAAATTTGCTTTTACTTTTGTGGAGGTGGGGGGGGGGGTTGTCAAATGAGGTACACAAAGTAATGTGGACTCGGACACCCGTGGGTTCGGATTGACCAATAACTGTATTTGACGACCGACCAACGACGGAGGCAGGAGAATGGCATCACCAAACAACAATTAACAATAAACAAATTAAAGAGAAGAGAGAAAATCATTAGTACCAGAAATATGGAAGAGCTCTATCATAAATTAAGATGAAATGAAGCACTGATATTTCCCGACACATCGTCCAATTGCCTGGATTTATGTCGGCTAAATAGTAAGGTAACAAAAGTAATGATGCCGCCTCTACACTTTGATCAGATATAATGAAATCATGGTCGATGAGTTACTTCTGACTACTGGGATGGGATTCGCATCCATGACTTTTGGCATTCTAGAGCAGGGCCCATTTTCATGGCTCTGCTTACCGCTGAATTCTGCGCTTGCGCTCACCATTCTCTGCTCACTGTGCAAGTGCCAAGTTTCTGCACTAGCTGTGTAAGCGACGAACACAACTAAAAAAATTCCCTGCTCACCTGTGAAATATGCTTGACACAAGCAAGGAATTCCCTGCATCTGTAAGCACCAATTCTTTGCTTAGTGTAAGCAGAGCCATGTGAATTCAGCCCAGATGTGTTCATCATGTGCAAGGGGTCTGTAAGAACTAGTTTTTGTAAAGTGCTTTATGTATGGGTGTCTCAAAGCGCTTATTATGGTTTGTTTTGAAGGTTTTTGAATTATGAAATCCATTTATTTAGTACTTTATAAGGATTATCAAGGTGGTGTTGCGCATTCAGCAGCCACTGCCAGAAATAACGAGGGGAACTCCTTCTCCAATTGCGCTAAGTGCACTGGGTTCTTTTACGTGCATTGCACAACTCAAGGGACCTACGGCTTTACGTCCCATCCGAAAGATGAAGCAAATAATGGTTAAGTGTCTTGCTTAAAGACACAAGTGTCAAGACCAGAATTTAAACTCTGCTGGTCAGAACACCAGAGCTTGAGTCCAGCCCGCTTGACCACTCCGCCACAACTAGCCATGCAAAGCTTCAAATCTTGCTTAATTTTGTTTTTTCCCGTTCAGGAAAATGCAGACATGCAGTGGAAATTCTCGTGCACTGCAATGTGGATGACGTTTCTCCAAGACGACCTCCGGGTACCTCCACCCTTCAACCTCCTACCCACGCCGAGCGCCTTCCGTCGGATATTTGATCTGTTCTCGAAGCGGGGGCGATGGGCAGAGGTTGCCGTCGAGGAAATGAAACCGATTTACGATGACAAGTGGCTTCGGACGGAAGGAGTGCGACTGTTTGTAAGTTTATTTTTCAATAGGACACCGGGCTGGAGCTCTAGTGTTTCTGTTCAAAAGAGTGTGGGTTCGTCTGGGACTTTGTGGACGTTATAATCGGCTGTATTTCAATTGGCGCAATCCAAATAACTAACAGAGAATTGTGGGGTCTTAAATATGCTATTTCTTCAACTTTGCCAGTATAGGTATTTCAGATGGAAATAATTTCTCTGGAGGAATGGTTCTGTATGAACTTAAGAATCAGTGAGCTTACAGATGGAAACATTTCTCTGAAGGATTGGTACTGGTATGAACTTTAGAATCAGTGAGCTTTCAGATGGAAATATTTCTGTGGAGGATTGGTACTGGTATGAACATTGAATCAGTGAGTTTTCAACATTCAATTTGTTCTCCGATTACTACCAGCTCAGCACTTCACATTTAAATCTGACTTTCTCTGTTTTTGTAGATTGACGGAAGCAAGAAATTTAACAGAACACTTGAGGAGCAGACGAATTATAGTGTAAGTTTATTTTCAAAATCATGACCAATATGCACAATGCATATGTCATTCACGTTCATCATCATGTCAAATGCCATAGACCTTAGTATGCACATGACGTTGGCTTAGAACTATAAGGTCGTTAGCGCAATTTGTATGAATTTCATCAAATTGGTTTTGCATATTTTGGAGCTCCTAATAAATGGAGTAATTTTATTGATCCAAAAAAAAAAAATCAGTCTCTAAGAAAAGATTTACTTGTGGATTTTGATTTTTTTTTCAGACTTATTTGCATTTTTCACTTAACGACCTTTTGATCATTACGGATTTGAAATTGCCATTAACGACCTTATAGCACTGAGCCGACAAATTGACATCCTTTGAGTAGGGCGCCCTCGCCTGGAGGTCAAAAAGAGTCTGTTCATTGGCCAATGCTGCGCTCCCCTCATACAAACCTGTGCGTTTCCATTGTTTCATCATCTTGCATGTTGTGGCCGAGCAGTCTCGTTCACTGGACCCAAGCTCTTGTGTTTTCAGCTGCAGAGTATGGGTTCAAATCCCGGTCATGACACTTGTGCCCTTTCACATGATATCATATTGCAGGCTGGCATAGTTCATCTTTCATTCAAAACCACAGTCAACAGTGGACGGTATTGAATGTTCTGACAGTAGGAGTGTTGACTGTAAACTTTTTTGTTTGTTTACAAATTTTGATCTCTTGTTTTCAGCGAGTGATCAGTCGGCTACTTGAACGTTATGTGGCTGAGAAGACTGCTGATGAGTGTAGTACGACAGCTGAGGTCTCCAAAGCTGACCTTCGCAACTTGAAGAACGATCTGATTGCACTAAGGTAAAGACAGTAAGGCACTTTCTCAAAACAATTTTGGGTTAAAATGCACCTTCTCAAAACTCTTCTGGGATAAGGCACCTTCTCAAAACTTTTCTGGATAAGGCACCTTCTTTAAGATATGCGGAGCAATGTTCGAAATATAAGATGCACTTACCATAACAGCACCATGTAACAGTTTACAAGGTGCTGGATTAACCCTCCTACTGTCTGACCATTCAATATAATCCACTGCATACTCATATTTGGAGAATGAATCTACACAGTTCAAGGATAGTTCTTTACACATTTGTTCTACCATACAAAACCACTGGCAACAGATTAAAAAAGGAGAGCAAGAAATGAGATTGACCAGCCTGGGTGTAATAAATTTATAATTAAACCAATTTAGTTGGGTCACTCCACTTGCAAAAGCTGAAAAGATGAGAGCAAGAAATGAGACCATTATCAACCATTTTTTTTCCAGATATGAAACCTTTCTGAAGCTGTGCCAAGTCCACGACCAGCTAGTGAGCACGTCCAACGACTGCATTGTCATCAACAAGCATTCGGACATCGTACCGGACATCTCAGACCGCGCCGACATCATCAGCTCGGATCTCTTTCACAACCTGGCCAACACGCTGGACTTCCAGTCCTCACTGGCGGAGACGGTCGCGAAGCTACCCCCTCCCCAGTCCCTTCCGCCGACTCCCCCACCGGAGTCCCCACCACCACCCCCACTACCAGAGTGTCATGAACCAGAGGTGTCAACAACAACAACAACAACAACAACAACAACAACAACGATGGCAGTAGTTTCGTCTGACGCTAGCTCGCCGATTCCCAGTCGGCCAGCATCTCCGGCACCTCCATTATTTGAAAAAGGGGTGAGGAAGATCGTTGTTAAGCTCGTCAAACAGTTTGAAACCGGTCAGATCAACACAAGGACTCATACAGTGAACCGAAGAACATCGCTACCGGCTCACTCCTTGGAAATGTTCTTTTGAGCTCAGTAAAACAAACTATTTCTTGTTTCATGCCCTTGTCTTGGCCTTGTGCCCCAGCAAAAGGAAGTATAAGTGAACCAAAGAACTTCATTACATTTCCACTCCTTAGAAATGTGTTATGAGCTCAGTAAAACGGACTATTTCTTGTTGTCCTAGTCTTGGCCTTAGTGCCCCTGCAAAAGGAAAGTATAATTTAACCAAAGAACATCACTACATGTCCACTCTTTAGAAATGTTTTACTGAGCTCAGTAAAATGGACTATTTCTTGTTGCCCCGGTCTTGGCCTTGGTGCCCCTGCAAAAGAAAAAAAAGTATGAGTGAACCAAAGAACATCACTACATGTCTCACTTTACCGAGCTCTGTAAAAAACAACTATTCTCATGCTCTGCATTCAGACCTGGAATTACATGGAGGTCATGACCTCTGTTGCCCTGGGCTTGGCCCTGGTGCCCCAAAAGTTTTCCAGATACTTTAAGACACTCCAATGGAAGTGTCCGTTGCAAATCGTAAATCACCTTGCCCTCTGAAAGATGAAATTCCTGCTAGGATCACGATGACAGTCTACTTTTAATCTTCTGTACTCTAAATATCTAAAACTTTCTCAGATTAATCACATTCCTTATTATTCAGTTATTATTTGATACTTGTTGTGAAATCAGTATTTATTTGTAAAGTTGGACATAGTGAAAAGTGTTTATATGTTGATCAGATATAATATTTGTAAAAAAGATTTTGATTGTAAAAAAAAGTATATGTATATAATTCAAAGGATATGTTAATAATTATAATCAATGAAATTATCTTTATTTATAATTATTTTGTAGTAGTCGAGGAGCAAGGGTGATTGACAAAGACCAGACTCCAAATTTGACTTGACTCAACATTTACATGGAACATCAAACCTGTGAAAGTTTGAGCTCAATTGGTCATTGCAGTCACAAGAAAACAGTGGGAAAAATCCTGTTAAAGGAACATTACAGAATTGGTTTTTGCTAACAAAACAGTTGCTGGCAGTGTAAGCACTTTATGTAATCCACCATATACATAAACTGACAAACCTGTAGAAGTTTGAGATCGATCGACTATCTGGTCACGAGAAAATAGTGAAAAACGATTACACATTTGCATGAATCATATAGATTCAACAAATGAATAAAATGCTCACTGAGCGATAAACTCCAATCGGAAAATTAGTTTATTCATTTCTCATCAAATATGGCATTTCAGACAGAAATATTTCAAGGGATGTTTTCTACTAGCATCATCATTAGACCGTGTAAGTTTTATGTATATCTGTGATCAAAAAGTATATTTTACAAGTTTTTTTCTTACCAATTCTGTAATGTTCCTTTAAGTTTTCACTGTTTTCAAACAAGGAATTTTGGACCAAAGAGATCAAAGCTAATTGTTTTACTCATTTCTAAAAAATTATAGCATTTCAGGCAAAAATACTTCAAGGGAAGTTTCCCACCATGACTATCTGTTCACTTTGTAAGTTGTGAACATTTATATTTTCACTCTTACCAAAGTTATGCACACCCTTTTAAAAATTTCTGCTAAGCAAAAAACAAGCTAGAAACCAGTTGCGAACAGTACATGGTATTTTGACTGGTAAACTTTTTTCTGGTAAGCAGAATTGTTTTGCGCTAAGCTGATGTTTGTACTTCAGCAACTTTATGAAATTGTCGCTTCTTTATAGTTTTAACTTTATCAGCGTGAAGCTTTCAATATTTTGTGAATGTGGGAGTTTCCCCTGCTCTTCACCACTGGATGTTCAACATCGACCTTGCCTGTACTGAAGTCATTAGTATAGCCAGTTGCAAAACCTCATCAAACCATCCCCAACTCTACAAAATCCAGCTGCATGTTTCATTTGATTCAGTTGTACTCTGGACTGCACTATAGTAAACTATTTTTTGCTTTACATGGAGTCAGGCATACCACCATAAGTCCAACAGTTTGGGCGTTGAGTTACCATTATGGTGTTGGATTTTGTTAAAGTGAGGAAGGATTCTAGAAAATTACTCATGGGATCAGGCATATCACCATAACCAGAGTCCAACAGTTTGGGTGTTGAGTTACCATATGGTGTTGGATTTTGTTAAAGTGAGGAAGGATTCTAGAAAATTACTCAAGGGAGTTGGGGATAATGTAACCTGTAGAATCAAAAGGTGGTTACATCATTGGTTTTGGAATCAGTGAACTTTCAGATGAAAATATTTTTCTGGAGTGGTACTGGTATGAGCTTTAGAATCTCTGAGCTTTCAGATGGAAATATTTCTCTTGAGGATTGGTACTTGTATGAACTTTATCATCAGTGAGCTTTCAGATGGCAATATTCCTCTGGATGATTGGTTCTGGTATGATTTTAGAATCGATGAGCTTCCAGATGGAAATATTTCTCTGAAGGATTGGTACTGTTGTGCAGTTTAGAATCAATGCACTTTCAGACGAAAATATTTCTCTGGAGGATTGGTTCGGGTATGAACTTCATAACCAGTGAGCTTTCAACTTGAATTTTCCCTCTTGTTAATCACCATTCCAGCACTTAGTCATAAAACAATAAATAATACTATTGCTGTTAAATGACTATAGGACCTCATTGAAAGTTTGTAGTGTGGTTTTACATTTATACGTTGTCACAGTAATGTATTTGGTTTCCATGGAAATTAATCATTTTAGGGTAAAATAGTTGATCAATGTTAATTGGAAAAGAAAATGTCGATGTTTACACCAAACTGTTAGTACAATAGGTGTCAATGAAGACTGTTAAGTGAAGCCCCTGTCACACTACAGGAATTTCCTGTGAAATTCTATGGAGCTTTTTTTGTGACTTGTTCACACTTGAATTCTTAACCCTGGCAAACTCCTGGGAAATAGCTACCCCTGGTTGGGGGTAGGGTTAAGCAATATAACTCAAGTCGCAATTTCCACAATTTCATATCCAGTGGGGGGGGGGGGGGGGGGGAGAGAGGACCGGTAACAGGTATAATAATTTAACTCAAAAGTTAGAAGTTGCGGAAAAACTCATGATGTAGGCTAACTGTGCATAACAAAACTCTTGAGTACGGCACCTTCTAGTGGTTATTGCATGCTAATGATGTCATGGTGATGTCATGAAACTAAAAAGTAAATGTGACAATTGTTACATTAGTATTGGTCAAAGTATGGTGATGGCATGGAGGGGTTTAACTTTAGGGGAGGGACGGGGTGGGGGGGGTGTTGCTACTGACTGGGTTGGTGGATGGGCGAGAATGATGGTCATCGCCTAGTACTAAGGGAGGTCCTGAATACCCTGTACCCCTGCACATTACACCCCCTTTTACTGATTCTGAGTTCTAAACATTGTGCCCTTTCTCATTTCTTTATTAAGAGTATTTTTTGTGGAGTTTAAAGAAAATACAATAGCAATTTAACTGGAAAGTAAACAAAAAACAAAACAAAACAAACGACCAAAAAACAAGAAAAGAAAAGGGGGACAAAAAATAATGAAGTGGGAAGAAAAAAAGAAAGACACAAAAAATTTGCCAAAACACGAACCGGTCCCAATTTTCTTATCGTATACTACTATCGAATCCTTTAACTGGTTGAGCTATCCGCACATACAACATTTTGGTCGGTTTAAAAAAAGATAAGCAAATAAATAGCGCCATCGTTGCTCGGGAGAAAAAATATATCCCTCCGCCTGTTAGAATTACGATATCAGAAGAGTTTTTCCCTTTGATTTGGGAGTTAACTAATCGAAAATTAAATTCAGAAGCATACCTTGTCTTTGTTTGGCAGTTGAAATTGTTTTAAAAGCGGTTTTTACAGCAAATAAACGAGGAACGTTATGGTTGGCGTATGAATTTAATTTGTGAGGCCCTTCTGAGGTGTAAAGAGGTCGGTTAGACATGGCCGCGCGTTTCGACCATCACACGTGGTGAACATTTCCAGGACTCCGAGGCCGAAAAATGTTTCCAAAATGCATCGTTTTATCAACGTGGACAACATGGCGTCATTCAGAAAGAACTGAAGAACATTTTGGTAAGTTTTATAGACTTGTTTGGATTCTTGAATACTAAAATAAAGTGTGTTTTTTGGAGGGAGGGCCCATTTTTGCACACGGAGCCAAACACTAAATCAGGCATGCATGCAGCCGAGCCAAAGGCCGCACGGCCCACTCGCCTTGACAGGCCCCCACATTTTCGTGTCAATTTAACACGCTTTTGGACCTGACCGTCACAGATTAAAATGAAATTTTGTGTGCTGATTGGACTCAATGATAACCCCCAGAACCGAAATTTTTTGTTGTTCGGTTGATTATTTTTTGAGATATGGGTTAACGAACTTTTGACTAATTACCATGACCTGCTGTGTTTGGACATTCATATCTGGGCAATTCCACACTAATGGGCCAAAAGATAACTTAGTAAGATAGGCATGTGAGAGCGAGACAAAAGTAACTATTTTGTTACAGTCTTTTCCTTTACATTTTAAATCTGTTTATGATTGTTTTGTAGTAAAAAGTAACAAATTACTCTGTGACCTCTAGGATTTGCAAGGTCATTTAAAATGTGTTACGTATGTATCAAAGACAGACATATGGCCTGGAAATGAAAGAAAGAATGAAAAAAACAGTTACAAAATACTGTGTCATTAACTTTCCTAACCCTTAAAGATTGTATGCAATAAAACTGAGATGTTGCCGTGGGTATTAAGGCAATAACAATGGGAAATAAATCACGTACGAACATTGGACAGATGCTTTTGTGACAAAATTCTGTCCTTGTTTGTACGTATAAATTTGTTTTTAAAACTTAAAATTTCTTAAATAGCCAGGGAAGAAATTTCTTAATTTTGGCTGGTAACTATCCCTAAGGGTCTGTAGAATTGGTATCTGGACAACATTGGGCAATACATTTATTTTGATATAACCTCTATCAAATGATAACAAAAATGTCTGTCCTTGTTACATACGTATAAATCTTGAAGAATTATCTCCTCCAGTTTCTTAAATACTCGGTCATTTACCTTCTTTTTTTGTTAGCCACAACCATCATGTGCTTCTGAATGTACACAGACAAACATACATGACAATATACTTCATTTTGTTACCACTATCCATCAATCCCCTCCAGTGTCACACTTTTGTGCCCATTAGTGTGGAATTGCCCACTTCCAAAAGTAAAGCAGGGTCATTCCGTGTCAATTCAACACGCTTTTGGACCTGACCGTCACGGATTAAAATAAAATTTTGTGTGCTGATTGGACTCAATGAGAAACCCCCAGAACCAAAAGTTTTTGTCGTTCGGTTGATTATTTTTTGAGATATGGGTTAACGAACTTTTGACTAATTAGCATGACCTGCTATGTTTGGACATTCATATCTCCAAAAGTAAAGCACCTACAGAGATAAAATTTACATCATTTTAAAGCTCTTGAAATGGCCGGCATTTCATAACATAAAATCAAAATTATACCGCATACCACAACAAAGTTACGCAAAAATATGACCTTTGACCTTGATTTGCGAAAATGTGTATTTTTCAAAATGCGTAATTTTTTTTCTATTTTTAGCTTAAGATGTAAGCAACATTTTCAAAAAAAATTTGGATGGGCGCTCTTACAGTTTTTGAGTTATGATTATTTGAACATTAAAATGTACGTATTGTACACGTTCAAATATACACGTACAGTGTATTATGTATAGTAATGTGTAATGTACATTAGATGCTACATTTGCATTGGGGATAAAGAAAATAAATTGTTTTTCCCCTTCACTGATGTGTACTATATACAGAGTACTTTCCCGAGTTCAGTGGGAAAAAAAATCCACTGGCAATCACGCAGATGGGATTCGAACCCACAACGTATTGCATAGGTAGAGCAGATGTCTTACCACTAGACCAGTCACTAAGATTGCCAGGCAGTTAGAGGCAGTTCAAATCCTTCATTTAAGCAGCAATGATTTAATTAATAGATGTTAATGTTTATCCGCTGCTAAAACAAAGGATAGCTGCCGGGCTAGTTGGGTGGTTTAGTGGTAAGATATCTGCTCTAGCAATGCAAAGGTCATGGGTTTGACCATGGTATGACCCCCTCCCTCCCCCAAGTGACTTGCCAGTGGCTTTCTTTTCACAGAACTGAGTATACAGTACTTAATACACAACAATGTAAGGGGTAAAAACAAATTATTTTCTTTATGTAGCGTCTATTAAATGTACATTACACATTACTATACATATTACACTGTACGTGTACCCTACATTTGAACATTTTTGAACATGTGCAATGCGTACATTTTAAGTTCAAATAATCATACTCAAAAACTGTAAGAGTGCCCATCCAAATTTCTTTTTGAAAATGTTGCTTACATCTTAAGCTAAAAATGGAAAAAAAATTACGCATTTTGAAAAATATGCATTTTCACAAATCAAGGTCAAAGGTCATATTTTTGCGTAACTTTGTTGCATAATTTTGATTTTATGTTTTCAAGAGCTTTAAAATGATGTAAATTTTATCTCTGTAGGTGCTTTACTTTTGGAGATATGAATGTCCAAACACAGCAGGTCATGCTAATTAGTCAAAAGTTCATTAACCCATATCTCAAAAAATAATCAACCGAACGACAAAAACTTTTGGTTCTGGGGGTTTCTCATTGAGTCCAATCAGCACACAAAATTTCATTTTAATCCGTGATGGTCAGGTCCAAAAGCGTGTTGAATTGACACGGAATGACCCTGCTGATAAATCGAGATGGTTTGAACAATTGCTGTTCCATCAGTTTTAAAAACAAATTTCAAATAAAGATAAGTTTATCTGAGAACAATCTCACCTTTTTTAACCCTAAAGAACCCAAGTCCTACAATATCCTCATTGCCAAAGTGCAGGATTGTGAAGGATTTGGGCTATTAGGGATCTGCAACACAGGAGGATTTCGAAGGCTTTGGGCTAAAATGAGTTTTTGTTAGGGTAGGATTTCGCAGGACTTGTGCTACCGGGCTGTTTTTACATAGGAGGATTTTGAAGGTTTTATGTATTATGCAGCTTAGCCAAAATAGGATTCTGAAGGTTTTGGGCTTTTTTGACATTTTTTGACTCCCTAACTTCTGTCTCAAAAGGATTTTGAAGGATTGGGCTAATATGTATACTTACAATAAGTTGAAGGATATTGAAGGATTTGGGCACTTTAGGTTTATTACCACTTTAATCCGAAGGATATTGAAGGATTTGGGCAGTATGTTTACCCAAGGGTCTAGTCTGTTAGGGTTAAAGAGAACTTCCAGCAACTTGATTTTGAGACTTGGCAATTACATTTTTTAAATGTTTACTTAATTTTTCTGTGTGTGCTTTTCAAAGGCCAGTATCCTTAGGCCTACTTGGTGTATCCCAACATCAAGGTTTTAGCCAGGATTTGGTGAAGAGGTGTCCAAATTTGCTGAACATTTAAAAACTGGGTGTCCAAATTGCTCACTCAATACATTTACATGTAAATGACAGATAAAACAGGGCGCCCAAAAGACACCCCTCTGGCTAACAGTCCTATGCACAACATACACATTAACTGACAAACCTGTGAAAATTTGGGCTCAATTGGTAATCAAAGTTGCAAGAAAATAGTGTAAGAAAAAACACCCTTGTAATTGTATAGAATCGTGTGCTTTCAGATGCCTGAACCTTTCCAGATTCAAATTTGTGGGTGAAAAATTACCCCTTTCTCTAAAACTACATAACTTCAAAGAAGGGTCGTCTCTAAGTCCTAAGTACACCCTGCCATTATAAAGCCGAGCTTTAATTGTCAGCATGTCTTGAAAATACTAAATAGTTACTTGGTTTGTTCAATTCTGTTGGACTGAGGACTGCACTAAAACTGATTATGTTTTACATACCACCCTAATCACAGTCCATATAGTTGATTTACCGTGGCGTTGGTTGTTGTTAAAGTGAGGAAGGATTCGACTAAATAACCCTTTGGATTAGCGTTTTAAAGGATTAAAAAAGGATTGACATTCAAATAATTCTTGTTGACAGCGAGTGTTCATATTTTTTAATAATGATTTTTTGTTTTCTATTTTTTTCTCTTCATAGTATGGTGTGCCAGCTGCAGTGAGATCACCCTCAAATCATGTAGAGTTCCAAGGTCTTCCCTCAAAAGTCATCTTCAAAAAGGTAAATACAAGAAGGGTACTTAAAGATGGACATGAACGATGTATTCCAAGCAACAAGAATCATTTAGCCTTCTTGACAATGTATGTACGAACCATTTTTATCAAAACAAAATTAATATTGGAAATGATAAAAAAATCGAAAAATAAAAACGACTCTTACGTGACGAATTTCCGCGGTTTTCAAAGACGTTTCAGCATATTGACCGCTGGCGGCGCTGTGTGAAAAAGCTGATTGTATGACGTATACCCGTAGAGACGACCTGAACATTGCACTTTGACCTGTACGTATAGCGTATGCTGTCTGTTGTTTTTTTATAAAATAGTGAGGCTAGACTGCATGTCTTTTTATCGCCAAAGATACTTCTGTTCAGGAAAAATGCCAACTATTCAGTCAGTGCGCAGCCAGTTGGTGTTTCCGTTTATTTGTTACGTGTGCATAGACCGTGTGGTTATCTCTCGAGTCTCAGTCCACAGACCCGTATGCGTGTGTACATCGTAAACACCTCACGGCGTATACTATTGTATATACGGATGGGCGCAGGGTCCAGTCTCGATCCACGGCTGCATGTCATCAAAACCGGTGAAATGTTTTATTCATGATATGTAAATGAAGTGATGATGACACGCTCATTTCGCGAAACGGCCGCTGCAATGCAACAGATTCGCGTCAAATTATTGTCTTTTTAAAAACATGTCTGAAATTTTGAAACTTTGTGTAAGTGAAACTAAAGTCTTTATTACACTCCAGCAAACATGAATTTAAACATGCAGCGTATTTTATTATCTCGTTCATATCCATCTTTAATAATAATTAATACAGGGTCCAGAATGTGTCATTTAACTCTTACAATCCCGGTGGTCTTTACACTTAAATCAAGCTACAGCACATTGCCAGAAATGCGCCGACTTCACTCAAACATCTCCATTGGGTTTACACAACATCTGTACAGACAAGGGCCCAATTTCATAAAATATTGCTTAACAATTGTCTGCTAAGCAGAAATGAGCAGGGTCGGTCATAAATTGTACATGTGACATGGTATTGGGATGATACCCGAATTCTGGTAAGAATAGTTTTGTTGTGCTTAGCTACTTTTTGTGATTAAGCAGCTCTATGAAATTGGGCCCAGACCTAGAACAGAGTAAAACATGAAGTTACACTTAGTAAAGTCAATAAAGCCATATAAAGGAATGTTCGGATTATTGTTGCAATTAGCACAAGTAGAGGCCCACAGCATTTTTTTTTTGCGATTTAAAGAAACTTTATCATTATACTTTGTTGAAAACTGGGTTACATACTAGAGCTGTTCTTTTTGAGTTATCAAAGCGCCCTGTTAACCGTTCGACAGCATCAACCATCGATTAAAAAAACCCATGTAGCTTGAGTTTTACACATGCTAGTGGACTACACCAAACAGCTGTAGATAAAGCACGATCTGAATCTTGCGTTGGTCTAAAAAATATCATGGTCACCATTGAAATGGAATCAACTTCCAAAGGTCATACATCGTATCACTTATTTACAGGCAACGCGCTAATTCTCTGACATGTCTGTGTGTGTACACAAATTAATTGCAACGACGAATGTCCCAGATTTTCGCAACCTTACTGGTGTTTTTACACATACATGTAGTATAACATGAATTGAAAGAATATGAGAAAGGTTTACATGTAAAGAAGTTATCCATGTATTGTTACATCATTGGGTTCATTTCAAATTGGTACAGGTGGAAAGATTTCAATTACTTATTTGAACTTTTTACGAGGATGCTGGGATTAATGGTTTTTTCGTTTTCCCCCGCGCTATTGTGCGTAAGGGCGCCGCCATTTCCTCTCATTGATTGGCTAATCCACCCAGCACATGATTCGGAGGGACTAATGTCAATTTGGTTTCAGACAGGCGAACTTAGTTTATTTGCTGGAGATAAGGTCAGGACCCCCCTACAACAAATTTCAAGGTCATTATGGCTAAAACAAAAGAAATGTTGTCCGAGCGATAACTCAAGAAGGACTTGGCATATAAGCTTCCAACTTGACGTGTGAATTGGTCTTGGGATCCTCCAGAAGCCTATTGTTCTTGGACCCCCTGCAACAAATTTCAAGGTCATTATGGCTAAAACAAAAGAAATGTTGTGTCCGAGCGATAACTCAAGAAGGACTTGGCATATTAGCTTCCAACTTGACGTGTGGATTGGTCTTGGGATCCTCCAGAAGCCTATTGTTTTTGGACCCCCTACAACAAATTTCAAGGTCATTATGGTTAAAACAAAAGAAATGTTGTCTGAGCGATAACTCAGGAAAGAATTGGCATATTAACTTCAAACTTGGTGTGTGGATTGGTCTTGGGATCCTCCAGAAGCCTATTGTTTTTGGACCCCCTACAACTAATTTCAAGGTCATTATGGCTAAAACAAAAGAAAGGTTGTCCGAGCGATAACTCAAGAAGGACTTGGCATATTAGCTTCAAACTTGGTGTGTGGATTGGTCGTAGGATCCTCCAGAAGCCTATTGTTTTTGGACCCCCCTGCAACAAATTTCAAGGTCATGATGGCTAAAACAAAAGAAATGTTTCGAGCGATAACTCAAGAAGGACTTGGCATATTAGCTTCCAACTTGACGTGTGGATTGGTCTTGGGATCCTCCAGAAGCCTGTTGTTTTTGGACCCCCTGCAACAAATTTCAAGGTCATTATGGTTAAAACAAAGGAAATGTTGTCTGAGCGATAACTCAAGAAGGACTTGGCATATTAGCTTCAAACTTGGTGTGTGGATTGGTCTCGGGATCCTCCAGAAGCCTATTGTTTTTGGACCCCCTAAGCTAAGGTAAAGGTTATTATGGCTAAAACAAAAGAAATGCTGTCCTTTTTAAGTGAGATGTTCATATACATACAAGATGTACATGTACTTGTTCATCTAAGCATGGTATCTATACATGTTGCTACACACAATGTTTGAGTAATTCATAAAATCCTAAAAGTGGTGGTGCCGGGTAACATTATTTTATCTGATGCTCTGGTAGGCTTCATTATAATTACATTCTTTAATTGCACTGGTCTGTATTTGTATTGCAAGAAAATGTTAAGGTCATTATGGCTAAAACAAAAGAGATGTTGTCTAAGCAATAACTCAAGAATGAGGTTAATCTCAGCGGGGCAACACACCATTCTTGTTTCTGAATGAATCCAGGTTTTAAAAAGGTACCAGACTGTTTCCCTCTCAGCCTCAACTTGGGAAAAATATTCTCCCCATCAAGTGCATGTACAATGTATTGATATTTATATTTTTGTGTGTTTTCCCATAGTATGGTACGGCTTCCAGTGAGTTCCCTCATCTACCAAGAATAAGCGTTACAACACCCATCTCAAAAGTCATCTTTAAAATGGTAAGTACAAGATGAGTGGTTAACACTCTATGAAAATCTTTGCTGTGAAACCTTCAGCCCATTGACTGGCCTCCATGAATTCACCATGATAGCCTTGGGCTGTTTCCAGCAGTACAGCACAGTGAAAACAGTGTAAAACACTTACATGGAAGACTTAGGTTCTGACTAGTTAGAAGATAACTCAGTGAAAACAAGGTGATAACCTTGGGCTGTTTTCAGCAGTACAGCACAGTGAAAACAACGAAAAAAACTGACGTGACTTAGGTTCTGACTAGTTAGAAGAGAACTCTGTGAAAACAACGTGATATAGCCTTGGGCTGTTTTCAGTAGTACAGCACAGTGAAAACAACGTAAAACACTTACATGACTTAGTTCTGGCTAGTTAGAAGAGAACTCCTTGAAAGGGGGAAGTTACAATTTCATGGAGAAAAGGGGACTTTCACGCCATTATCCAGTTGAAGACTTTCATAGTGTAATAATTAAGACGAGGTGCAGCAGTTGGGATAGTGTCACTACTTTTGTGATTCTGGTGGACTTTGTGCTTAGAGTCAGTAAGGTTCAGGGACTAGTAAAATTTGCCAAAATACTGAAATAATGATTGGCTACGTACACTCTTAAAATCAATGAAAATACAACCGTTTGAATAAATCTGTTTACTTTCATTTCAATAATTATTGTTGACCTCAAGTACATGTATTGATATGTATATTTTTGTGTATTGTCCCTTAGTAACAGCTTCTGGTGCGATCACCCCTCTACCAAAAATAAGAGTTCCAAGGACCATCTTAAAAGCCATCTTTAAAAAGGTTAGTATAAGATGAGTGTTTTTATAAGACAAAGTGCAGCATTTGTGATAGTGTCACAACTTTTGCGATTCTGGTGGACTTAATGCTTAGAATCAAGTATAAAGGTTCAGCATTTGGTTCAATAGATAGGTAACAATGATGTAAGCCGTCTTTAAAGAAACCACAGTGCACACCTGATTTCCCTGGTATTAAAGTTTTGCATGCATTTGCTAGATGATTCTGAGGACTCAATGATAAGAAAGTTCATACCATCACCAATCTTTAAGAGATCTATTTGCGGCATTTAGCATCCCCCTTCAATTCCTGTTTCTCGTTTTGATTGCAACAATGAAAAAAGTCATAATGTGCATAAGTGCCTCAAAACTTTCATTGGGTGTTTTAGTTTTTTGTATTTACTTTTATTGAAAGTATCCACAAAAATCCTTGGGTAAGAGCTTTTTATCTGAAACTAACTGTTCTAATCATTTGTTTGTGTTGCAGTAGGCTTACCATCTTTGATGAGATCTACCCGTCAACAAGTAGATGTCTTGACTTGCCTATAGCAAAGGAGGTGCCCACTCCAGTTCAAGGTAAATCCTTAGTAAAGAAATAAAAAAGTGGTCTTTTATCTTACATTTTACATTTAATTATTTACACATCCATCAGGGCAAAGAGTGCTAAAGACAAAGTGACTAGAAAGCAATGAATAAATATTCAGTTTTAGACACGGGTGGCAAAACCCAATGGGGAAAACCCACGTAATGGGCATACAGGCTTTGGTCTGAGGTTGGAATTGAATTGAGGTCCACAGAGGGGAAAACGTTGGGAAACAAACCACTGAGCACAACTGATCCCCCTGGTATTAAAGTTTTGCATGCATTTGCTAGATGATTCTGAAGACTCAATGATAAGAAAGTTTATACAAGCACCAATCTTTAAGAGATCTATTTGTGGCTTTTAGCATCCCCCTTCAATCCCTGGTTCTTGTTTTGATTGCAACAATGAAAGCAGTCATAATGTGCATACGTGCCTCAGAACTTTCATTAGGTGTTTTAAGTTTTTAGTCTTTACTTTTATTAAAAGTATCCAGAAAAATCCTTGGGTAAGAGTATTGTATCTGAAACTAAATGTTCTTATCATTTTTTTGTGTTGCAGTAGGCTTACCATCTTTGATGAGATCTACCTGTCAACAAGTAGATGTCTTGACTTGTCTATAGCAAAGGAGGTGCCCACTCCAGTTCAAGGTAAATTCCTTAGTAAAGAAATAAAAAAGTGGTCTTTTATCTTAAGTTTTTCATTTAATTATTTACACATACAGCAGGGCAAAGAGTGCCAAAGACAGATTGACTAGAAAGCAATGAAGAAATGTTCAGTTTTAGATGCAGGAGGCAAAACCCAACGGGGAAAACCCACATAATGAGGTAAACTCACATAATGAGGTAGAGTCTAAAAACCCGAACCACATACAGGCTCTGCTCTGAGGTTGGAATCGAACCGAGGTCCACACAGGGAAGCGTAGGGAAAGAAACCACTGAGCACACCTGATCCCCCTTGTTATTAAAATTGTGCATGCATTTGCTAGATGATTCTGAGGACTCAATAATAAGAAAGTTCATACCAGCACCAATCTTTAAGAGATCTATTTGTGGCATTTAGCATCCCCCATTCAATCCCTATTTCTTGTTTTTATTGCAACAATGAAAAAGTCATGATGTGCATAAGTGCCTCAGAACTTTCATTAGGTGTTTTAAGTTTTTAGTTTTAACTTTTATTGAAAGTATCCAGAAAAATCCTTGGGTAAGAGTATTGTATCTGAAACTAACTGTTCTTCTCTTTTTTTTGTGTTGCAGTAGGCTTACCATCTTTGATGAGATCTACCCGTCAACAAGTAGATGTCATGACTTGCCTAAAGCAAAGGAGGTGCTCACTCCAGTTCAAGGTAAATTCCTTAGTAAAGAAATAAAAAAAAGTGGTCTTTTATCTTACGTTTTACATTTAATTATTTACACATCCAGCAGGGCAAAGAGTGCCAAAGACAGATTGACTAAAAAGCAATAAAGAAATGTTCAGTTTTAGATGCAGGAGGCAAAACCCAATGGGGAAAACCCACATAATGAGGTAGAGTCTAAAAACCTGAACCACATACAGGCTCTGTTCTGAGGTTGGAATCGAACCGAGGTCCACAGAGGGAAAGCGTAGGGAAAGAAACCACTGAGTACACCTGATCCCCCCTGTTATTAAAGTTTTGCATGCATTTGCTAGATGATTCTGAGGACTCAATGATAAGAAAGTTCATACCAGCACCAATCTTTAAGAGATCTATTTGTGGCATTTAGCATCCCCCATTCAATCCCTATTTCTTGTTTTGATTGCAAAAATGAAAAAAGTCATGATGTGCATAAGTGCCTCAGAACTTTCATTAGGTGTTTTAAGTTTTTTGTTATTACTTGTATTGAAAGTATCCACAAAAACCCTTGGGTAAGAGCATTTTATCTGAAACTCACTGTTCTAATCATTTGTTTGTGTTACAGTAGGCTTACCATCTTCGATGAGATCTACCCGTCAACAAGTAGATGTCTTGACTTGCCTAAAGCGAAGGAGGTGCACTCTCCAGTACAAGGTAAATTCCTAAGTAAAGAAATAAAACAAGTGGTCTTTTATCATTTACATTTAACTATTTACACATTTAGCAGGGCAAAGAGTGCCAAAGACAGAGTGACTAGAAAGCAATGAAGAAATGTTGTTTTAGCTGCGGGAGGAAAATTAGATGTTAACTCTCTTTGAATTCAGGGGCCAATTTCATAGAGCTGCTGTAACTGAAAATATTGCTTGAAAACCCTCAAACTTTGCACCTAATTGGAATTAATGTAACTTTGTTACGTTGTCAGCACATGCTTCCAAACGTTTCCTGTAGGTTAAAAGGGTTTGTTTAGCATTTTTGCAAAGATTTGTTTTTTCAAAGTGCATTGTTTACATGCATTTATTGCCTTGGTAAATTTGTTTTCTTAATAGTGTCCTGCTTAGCAAAATTTTTTTAGGATACCAGTCACAGATAGTACATGTGATATGGCATTTTGGCTGGTAGCCTTATTCTGTTGAGCAAAATTTTATATTTTGTGCTTAAGCAGCTCTCTTAAATTGGTGAGGTACGGTATTGGCAAAAGTAGCAATGAAGTCTAGCATTTTTGTTAGGCATTATACTCTAAAAGAATGAATTTGAGCTTCTTTGATGGAGAACTGTTTTATTCTTACTTTAAACCAAAATACGATAGCTTTTTGAATCAGGAAAACTTTTATTAGAAGTCATGGTAGACCAGTTTACTGCTAATTTGCTTTTTTCTTTGAAATAAGTATACCAAAGGTTGATTTCTATCATGTTTGGTACCAAATTTGCCAAGTGTTTGTGGCATCTGGTATAAAAACCCACCATTTTCAAAATAGAACAGATAGATTTTGGAAGAGTAAATCTATTCCATTCAAGTTTCAACTAAAACACCTTACAACCAACTTATGCAATGTTTTAACAAATTTGGTTGTCTAATAGTGATGACATTGAAAAACAGCTGAAGTTTTTACTGGGATAATTTGCATTTTCACTAAGGCTCTTATTTCATATGCAGCAGTCAAATTACTGACGTCTTTACTTTAAAACTATTTCAGATGGAAAATTTATCTGCAGGATTGTACCAGAATGAACTTTGTTACTAGTGAGCTTTCACATTCTATATAGTCAATATTTCTTAATGACCACAAGTAGTAAATATTCTGTTTTTTCTCACATAGAAGGGTGTGTTAGCTGCAGTCAGATCACCCAGCTACCGAGTAGAGTTCCAAGGCCTACCTCAAGAGTCATCTCCAAAAGGTAAAATCAAAGCTTAGCATTAGTTATCATGTCAGGTAATACGCCACAAGGGAAACTGACTTGGTAAAGTTTAAATAGTTTGGGGTTAAACAAAGAAAATTGACTAGAGCGGGATTTGAACCAACGACCTCCAGATTAACGTGCAGCACTCTACCAACTGAGCTATCTTGCCCTATGTTGGTGGCCTCCCTACGTAGGGACATAGGGCAAGATAATCCAGAGGCCATTGGTTCAAATCCCACTCTAGTCAATTTTCTTTTCTCAACCCCTAAGCATCAGTTATCATGTCGGATTATTCTAAACTCTAGTGGGCCTAATGAATACATCAAGTAGGGTACAGCAAATGTTTTAATTGACTGGTATAACTGAAATAGTGATTGGGCTTCTTTGAATCCAGACAACGTAACTACTGAATGGTTTTGTTGCCAAAACTGCTCTGCTGAGACGCTAACTCTCTTTGAATCCAGGGACCAATTTCATAGAGCTGCTTAAACTGAAAATATTGCATACAAATTCTCAAACTTTGCACCTAACTGGGACTAACGTAGCGACGTTGGTCCCAGTTAGGTGCAAAGTTTGTCAGCACATGTCTCCACTCCAAACTTTTCCCATAGGTTGAAAGGTTTGTTTGCATTTTTTGCAAAGATTTTTTGAAATTGCTTGTGTAGATTTCCGGCTATTTGTTTGCTTTGTAGTTTCCTGTTTAGCAAAAAATTATCAGGATACCAGTCACAGATGGTACAAAAATTTGAAATTGGGCCCAGATGAGGTACGGTTTGGGCAAAAGTAGCTCTGAAGTATTGCATTTTTGTGAGGCATTATACTCTAAAAGAATGAATTTGAGCTACTTTGATGAAAAACTGTTTTAAAAATTGATACTGTCCAGCGCTTTGGGAGGGGGTCCTCACCCATTTTTAATCACCCAGTTTTTAATCGGAGATTTCGCTATTTTCTTATCTGTAAACTTAACCTTTCAGAGCCAGAGATTAGCTTGCTGTTCCCTGAAGTCAAGTGCAGAGGGAATTGCCTCTACTGAAATCTACGAAGGCTACATGGTACAAAGGAGAGCAACGCGTATGAAAACATCAGCATGTCATCAAGAAACCCTAGCTGTTCATTGTAGAGATCATGAATGAACAACCCAGCAATTTGTTTCTTAAATTGTGTAAGCTATTCTAGATGTGTTAGTGAAATGTTTTGATGTTTTTGTTATTCGTCGTATGGTGGGCTGTTTTTGCAGCATCATACAGTAAACATTCTTGTAAATAAGTGCACCATTGCAAGCAAGCACATACGCGTATCATATTTGAACTATGAATTTGGAGATCTATAGGCAATATATGCTTTAGAGCATTGGTTGTGCGGAGATTCGATTGGTTGTGCGGAGATTCGATTGGTTGGGCGGAGATACGATTGGTTGGGCGGAGATACGATTAGTTGGTCGGAGATACGATTAGTTGTGCGGAGATACGATTTAATGTGCGGAGATACGATTGCGAAAAGGGACTTGGACATTTGCACGTGGCATTTGGAGTTCTACTTCCGGCAAGGGTCACAGCTTGTGGTTGATCTTAAAGGTGCACCAGGCTCCCTTATATGCGGGATGATAGTCTGGTGTTATCACAATCATGGTCGGCTAAACGGGAGTAGTCCCTAGAGTTGGCTAGGGACCGCGTTAGTACCGTAGGGGACGGATCCCCAAGGAGGGGGTGCGCGGACCGGGCGCTCTGAAAAGAGTACGAAGGCTCCGAAGATCGGGGAAGCGTCGTGGGGCTGGTATCCTGGGACCTGCACGTGGTGGCCCTGCTTTAGACTAACCTAACCAGGATGATATTGGCAAATCTTACACGCAAATGAACTAAACTGCTTGCAATGGTGCACTTATACATTATACTTTACTCTCATGAATTTAATATACAATGTAATATACAGGCATGCAACTTTTCAGGTCACCAGCTGATTTCCAAATTATTTGTTTTTCAGCTGTACTGAGATCAAAAATTAAACACTTTGCATGCATGCCTGAATATACAACAGTTTATAATTATGTTTAATAATATACAAGCATGCAATTTATTTCAGTCATGATTTACTCATTTTTTGTGTCATTAGCTGTAATCTGCCACTAAAAATTGAAAAACGCAAAGAACTGCTGTTCAAGGCACAAATTTCTTCTTTCAACAAAATCATAGGGTTGCATGCATGCCTGAGTATACATTAATGTTTAAAATGTAATATTTATATACAGGCACGCAACACATTTCTGGTTATCAACTGATTTCCTCATTTTGTGTTTCTCATCCAGATTGGAAATTGAAAAACGCAGTAAAAAGTTGATCTTGTGCTGTGTCGCATTTGCTTTTTATTTTGACAAGCTGCTAGCTGTTGCATGCCTGGATATACATTAGGTATATTTAATTTTAAGATTATGCTAAATACTCATTCTAGAAATGCACCCTGGGAATTACACTTCTCTATTGTGCTTGTTATTGTTCCTCAAAAAGTGAACATCTATTTAAAAAAAAATACAATTACTTCACTTGTCAAGAGCCCCCCAAAAAGACAAGTTTGCTGAGGTTAATCTTGTTTGCATTTTTCTAGGTGAACCAAAAATAGAAAGAAAAATTCAATTGAAAGAGTTCAAAAGTCAAATTTATTGGTCTTAAAAAAAAATGCATTGTTATGCCTTATTACCAACGATACCTTTAAAACCTATGTTCAAACTATCAATCTGAAACACATAAATAAAAACTGTTTGGTGCATAATAGCTTACTACAAGATGTTGGTTATGAAAACTACAGAAGTTTGACATGAATTTTCACTTGAAGAAAACAAAGTTGCAGGAACTTAGATCATTCACTAATCCCATAGTGCGGGCGGAATAAGAATTTAGCATTATCTTGTTTAGTTAAAGGCACTGGACACTATTGGTAATTACTCAAAATAATTGTTAGCATAAAAACTTACTTGGTAACGAGCAATGGAGAGCTGTTGGTAGTATAAAACATTGTGAGAAACCTCTCCCTCTGATGTAACGTAGTTTTTGAGAAAGAAGTAATTTCTCAGTAAAGTATTTGAATTGATTTTGAGACCTTACGCGTGAGGTCTCGAAATCAAGCATCATGTGACAAGGGTGTTTTTTCTTCCATTATTATCTCGCAACTTCGACGACCAATTGAGTTCAAATTTTCACAGGTTTTTATTTTGTGCATATGTTGAGATACACCAAGTGAGAAGACTGGTCTTTGACAATTACCAAAGGTGTCCAGTGTCTTTAATTATTTATTTAAAATTACTGGATAAAGTTATTTGTTTGAAGTCTCTTTCTTTGATGATGAAATTACTTTCAACAATACTAAACAACGTTAAGCAAAGACATTTTCTTTATTAAAATGTAAAAAAACTTGTTCAAGTGCAACGCAGCTAATGTTGTGCTGAAACTTTCCATATCTGTGACGATAATGAAGTTACTTTCAACAATACTAAACAAAGTTAAACAAACTCTTTAAAAAGTGCATTATTATTGCAAGTCAATTGAATGAAGTCATCAAGAGAGGAGTCCTCATGAATATTTGCCCATAATTTGTGTTAACTAATTAATAAGAAAAGTTTGATCTGTATGAGAATAAAGGCTGATGCTGTTAAGGGTAAACCAAGGGGCAAAAATTATAATATTTTTTGATGTAGGATTTCCCCTTTGGTTGATTTGCTCTAACCTTGACTTTTGTTTGATTATTTAAGTTGTCTAGTGTACTAGGCCACCATGTTTTCCCACAATGCGACATGAAATGGGTGTGTATTATCTTTACGAAAGTTTCAGTGCGCAAAATACTTTGCTAAAAGTGCGTAATACACACTCAATTGTCAATGTTGGAAAACATAGTAGCCAAGGTAGCCATGTTTGCCCACAATGCAACATAAATTGTGTGTGTATTATTTTTACAAAAGTTTCAATGCGCAAAATACTTTGCTAAAAGTGCGTAATACACACCCAATTGCATTGTTGGAAAACAGTTGCCTGAGGGTCCATCTTGTCCCGGTGAAACCCACCCCCACGGGGTGGGGGTGGCTTACATTACACCGGGATAAGACGGACCCTAAATTTATTTGGGGGGAAGGGAGGACACGCAGTGGTAGGTTTAACATAAATAAGACACAAATTACAGAGAGGTGTACATTTCAATTTTTTTTTATTAAAAAAAAGGACTTAAAAAAAAAAGCAGAGTTGTGCAAACACCTGTGCCTGTCGGTTTCCCCCCTCGGCTAACCTGGAACTCGTGGTGACTTACTGGCTCCAAGTGCAATGGTCGATATGTTCTCTGTTCAGTGAGGTTCACTTGGATGAACCATAGTGGTCTACTTCAATGATGTACTGTCTTACAAGACCCAACGAGCTAGACGCAATTTTGCGCTGTTTTAGACGCAGCTGTTCTGAGCAGAAGTGAGTTGTTGCTTGCTTAAAGGAGTGATGCCCCCAAGGGTGCTAAAGATTTCACCTAATGTTGTTTCGCAACCAAGCTGCACTGGTGGTACCAAGAGATGTTGACGCTTGTTCCAATGGGATCCTAACCCAATAGATGATGAAGACTTCTATCCAGATGATCGTATGCTGGTCTGAGAAACAAATTCTGCAATGGTCATAATTTCCCCCATGGTTTTTTTACGGGGCTGCAATTTGGACGTCCAAATGTAGTCGACTGACGGAACTACAAGAGAACTTGTTTTGGTTGACTTTGATTTTAAACAAAGTTCACTTGAAAGTGTGTAAAACAAACTATCAAAAACAATGAAGAAACTGCCTGACGTATCACCAAAAAACGTCACAATTTTTTTAAGTGTTTTACTTAGATGAATATATGTAGTGTCCTTTTTGCACAGTAAATACCAAAGATGACATTGAATTGATATAAGATCTAATGATCTAAAAAGAACTAAGACTACGTTGGACCATAATGAGTATCAGACCAGACATTTCAACTTGGCTCAGATTAATCAAGACAGAAATAAGGAAAGAACAAAGTTTCATCCTAAAGTTTGTGATTTTACGCCAATTTGATATTAAAAACTTTTGCATATTGTCCTAAAAGTAATTCAATTTGAGGTGATTCCACACAAGGGAAGTATGGGCAAATCACCACTCAAAAGTATTAATTTAAACGGGCTTTGGAGGGAAAAACAACTGCAATATTCTAAATTGTGTTGAACTAAGAAGTGACAAGACGTTTCCTTGATTGACCCTCGAATTATTGGCAAATAAAATGAGGGAAAAATTGTAAAATCTGTCTGAATTAACAATTTGTCTGAACAAAGTGGTCTTGTAACAAATTAAAGTACAAAGAGAAGTACTGTATGTGTAATTCCACGCAAGTGAAATATAGGTAGACCACCACACAAGAGAAGTATGGGTAGATCACCAAGGAAGTATGGGTAATTCACCACACACAAGTGAAGTACAGTTAACACCACATAAGAAAAGTATGGGTAGACCACACAAAAGGAAAGTATGGGTAATTCACCACGCAAGTGAATTATGGGTAATTTTTCACACAAGGGAAGCAAGGGTGTTTCACCACACAAGTGAAGTACGGTTAACACCACACAAGGGAAGCATGGGTGTTTCACCACACGCAAGTGAAGTAGGGTTAACACCAAGGGAAGTATGGGTAGATCACCACGCAAGGGAATTATGGTAATTCACCACACAAGGGAAGTGAATTCACCACACGCAAGTGAACTAAGTATGGGTAGTTCACCAAACACAAGTGAAGTACGGTTAACACCACAAGAGAAAGTATGGGTAGATCAGCACACAAGGGAACTATGGGTAGATCACCACACAAGGGAAGTATGGGTAGATCAGCACACAAGGGAACTATGGGTAGATCACCACACAAGGGAAGTATGGGTAGATCACCACACAAGGGAAGTATGGGTAATTCACCACACAAGGGAAGTATGGGTAATTCACCACACAAGGGAAGTATGGGTAGACCACCACACAAGGGAAGTACGGTTAACACCACACAAGGTGAGTACGGGTTGATCATTACACAAGGGAAGAATGGGTAATTCCACACAAGTGAAGTATAGGTAGATCACCACACACAAGTGAAGTATGGGTAGAACACCACACAAGGAAAGCACGGGTAGATCACCATGTAAGGGAATTATGGTTATTCACCACACAAGGGAAGTAAATTCACCACACGCAAGTGAATTAAGTATGGGTAATTCACCACACACAAGTGAAGTACGGTTAACACCACACAAGGGAAGTATGGGTAGATCACCACACAAGGGAACTATGGGTAGATCAGCACACAAGGGAAGTATGGGTAGAGCACCACACAAGGGAATTATGGGTAGAGCACCAAGCATGGGAATTATTGGTAATTTTCCACAATTTAAACATGTTTTGGAGAGGAAAAAACAGCTTGATTCCAAAAAGTGTTGAGCTAATAAGTGACAAGACCTTTCCTTGATGACCCTCAAATTATTAGCAAATAAAATGAGGGAATAATGGTTAAATTATGTACCAAAGACTGACCTGAATAAAGTGGTCTTGTAAAACAAAGGAAGTGTTGAAACCTCACCTAGGAAGGGAAGTATTGGTAATTCACCACACACAAGTGAAGAATGGATGATTCACCACACAAGGGAAGTATGGTTATAGATCACCACACAAGGGAAGTATGGGTAGATCACCACACAAGGGAAGTATGGTTATATAGATCACCACACACAAGGGAAGTATGGTAGATCACCACACAAGGGAAGTATGGGTAGATCACCACACAAGGGAAGTATGGTTATAGATCACCACACACAAGGGAAGTATGGTAGATCACCACACAAGGGAAGTGTGGGTAGATCACCACACAAGTAAAGCACGGGTAGATCATCATACAAGGGAAGAATGGGTGATTCCACACAAGTGAAGTATAGGTAGATCACCACACACAAGTGAAGTACGGGTAGATCACCACACACAAGGGAAGTATGGGTAGATCACCACACACAAGTGAAGTATGGGTAGATCACCACACACAAGTGAAGTATGGGTTGACCACCACATAAGGAAAGCACGGGTAGATCATCACACAAGGGAAGAATGGGTAATTCCACACAAGTGAAGTATAGGTAGATCACCACACACAAGTGAAGTATGGGTAGATCACCACAGAAGGAAAGCACCGGTAGATCACCACGGGTAATTCCACACAAGTGAAGTATGGGTAATTCACCACACAAAGGAAGTAAGGGTAATTCCACAGGAGGGAAGTATGGGTAGATCACCACGCAAGGGAAGTATGGGTAACACACCACACTGGGGAAGGGTAGTTCTCCACACAAGGAAAGTATAAGTAATTCACACACAAGGGAACTATGGGTAATTCACCTCGCTAGGGAGGTATGGGTGATTCACCACACAAGGGAAGTATGGGTAATTCACCACACAAGGGAAGTATGGGTAATTCACCACACAAGGGAAGTATGGGTAATTCACCACACAAGGAAAGTATGGGTAGATCACCACACAAGGGAAGTATGGGTAACACACCACACTGGGGAAGGGTAGTTCTCCACACAAGGAAAGTATAAGTAATTCACCACAAGGGTAGTATGGTTAATCAACTATACACAAGTGAATTATGGGTAATTAACCACACTAGGGAAGGGTAGTTCACCACACAGGGGAAGTATGGGTAGATCACCACACAAGGGAAGTATAAGTAATTCATCACACAAGGGAACTATGGGTAATTCACCTCGCTAGGGAGGTATGGGTGATTCACCACACAAGGGAAGTATGGGTAATTCACCACACAAGGAAAGTATGGGTAGATCACCACGCAAGGGAAGTATGGGTAACACACCACACTGGGGAAGGATAGTTCTATGAAGAAATAAAGTATGGGTAATTCTCCACAAGGGTATGGTTAATCAACTATACACAAGTGAATTATGGGTAATTAACCACACTAGGGAAGGGTAGTTCACCACACATGGGAAGTATGGGTAGTTTACCACACAAGGGAAGTATGGGTAATTCCACACATGAAATGAAATCTCCAGCAGTGATTTGCCCTCGACCATGACTAGACCCTGAGTACCTTGACTTTGACCTGACCTTTGACCTCTACTAAAACCAACTAAATCTAACATGTCTAAACAAGTAAAATTATAGCATTCCAATGTCATCTTTGGTATCAGAAGGCAATACAAATGAGTGTTGTTCTTACAGAGCAATTGTAGATGCTAAGTGGCATGACCAAGCAGAACATGTTTCTCCAGCCCTCATACCATCAACTGGATAGAAGTCCTCATCATCCACCGGGTCTAGATTCCATTGGCTCAAACGAAGACATCGCAAGGCACCTCTTGATGGTTTCAGATGAACCCCCAGTACAAACCTGTTTACTAGAGAACAAAAGAGTGACGTGACCAACAAAAGGGGGAAAAAAAAAAAAGGCCCTCATCTCGACGTCTTGGGAGATCGATCAACACGTTTTAGGGACCAACGACTCGCTGCCAGCTCAGACCATGTATATAGTTCCAAAAATGCTCGTTCTAGCTCATCAAATCTTGTAAGGCATTACACCAGTGAAGTAGAACACTAGTGGTGCATCTAAGTGAATTTCACTGAACAGAGAACATACCTCCCATTGCACCCGGGCCAGCAGGATCACCACTTGTTCCAGGCAGCCGAGGGGGTCCACCGACAGGCACAGGTGTTTGCACAACTCTGCAGATGAGTTTTCGTAAAGAGTTTATACAATATGAAAGAAACTCATCAAGATGAGCTGCTCATACACAATGAAGCCACAATGAAATATTTTGGAAAAAAATATATATATATAAAACATGATAGAGGAATCAAAAAGAGTGATGAAAAATCAGGTGGTTTTGCCTTTAAGCTCTGACAGTTATTCATAATATCATTCGGAGCAAAAAAAATACTTTTAAGTGGTTAAAAATAAAAACACAATTTTTACTAAAAGATGTAATGTTCTTTAAACATTACTATGAAAGAATTTAAAGCATTGCTGCGCCCTACTGCAATTTAAACAAGTTTTTTATAAAAGCTTTGCTGATTTCTGAAACAAAAATGACAGCTTTACTTGCAAGCATAACCATCATTTTATAACTACATAATTTGTAAGTGGCTTCATTTTTGGGGCAACTCGTGTTTAAATCAAATAATGATAATTTACAAAGAATGAATCAGAATTAGATGGTGGTCTACTGAAACATGATTAAAATAAGAATGCTTTGTTTCCCAAGAAGACCATCAGAGGCCCTGATTATCCGCAAGGGAATGTTTTTTCTTAAATTTTTTCAATGAATTTTGTGCACTAATTTACACAAGTTGCAGACTTAAGGTAATTCTGAATCATAGCTTTGGGCAAAGTTTACCTAACTAAGGGATGGATCTTTGTTTTACAAAAAAGGAGGGTAAGTATGGGTAATTCACCACACAAGGGAAGTATGGGTAAATCACTACACAATGGGAAAAATGGGTAATTCACCACACAAGGGAAGTATGGGTAAATCGCCACACAAGGGAAGTATGGGTAAATCACCACACAAGGGAAGTATGGATAGATCACCACACAGGTGAACGTATGGACCAAACAAGATATCTGGCGCATGACTGAAATGTTTACTAACCTACAAAAATAATCAATTAAATATTGAGTCTATTTTCCGACTCCTATGAATTTGTGCATTTATTTTGACATTAAAGTGTCACTATTTCAGGCCTGCAACTTTGCATTTTTGGAGATAAAAGAGGACACAAAACAGGCACAGCAAGACTTTGTACTTGTGTTTTTCAATTTTCAGTGGCTGAGAAATACCACAGCCTTATTCAGCTGGCAAGCTGAATAGTTGCATGCCTGCCGAGTATGAGATGGGCGAAAACCCCGTGAAAAACCCCTTTGGGGAAAAAAACACGGGGAAAGTCCCATCCGGCTCCAATCTCTATGGCAACCAAGTTTGTAAACTCCATACATCGGCATTTAAATTGAATGAGCTGAATGAATGAGCTAGAAAAATGACAGAAACATTACTATATCTAAGCCTTTGACAACAATTTAATTAAGAACGTTTGATTTGGACGGTTCACCACACAAGAGAAATATGGCGATAACACCACACAAGGGAAGTATGGGTAGATCACCACACAAGGGAAGTATGGGTAGATCACCACAAAAGGGAAGTATGGGTAGATCACCACACAAGGGAAGTATGGGTAGATCACCACACAAGGGAAGTATGGGTAGATCAGCACACAAGGGAAGTATGGGTAGATCACCACAAAAGGAAAGTATGGGTAGATCACCACACAAAGGAAAGTATAGGTACATCACCACACAAAGAAAGTATAGGTACATCACCACACAAAGAAAGTATTAGGCAGATTCACCACACAAGAAAATATGGGTAATTCACCAAATTTGGGGAGTATGGGTAATTCACCACACAAGGGAAGTATGGGTAATTCACCACAAAAGGGAAGTATGGGTAGATCACAACACAAGGGAAGTATGGATAGATCACACCACACAAGTGAAAGTATGGGTAGATCACCACACAAGGGAAGTATGGAAAGATCACCACACAAGTGAAAGTATGGGTAGATCACCACACAAGGGAAGTATGGGTAGATCACAACACAAGGGAAGTATGGATAGATCACACCACACAAGTGAAAGTATTGGTAGATCACCACACAAGGAAAGTATGGGTAGATCACCACACAAGGGAAGTATGGGTAGATCACAACACTGGGGAAGTATGGATAGATCACCACACAAGTGAAAGTATGGGTAGATCACAACACAAGGGAAGCATGGAAAGATCACCACACAAGTGAAAGTATGGGTAGATCACCACACAAGGAATTAAGTATGGATAGATCACACCACACAAGTGAAAGTATGGGTAGATCACCACACAAGGAAAGTATGGGTAGATCACCACACAAGGGAAGTATGGGTAGATCACAACACAAGGGAAGTATGGTAGATCACCACGCAAGTGAAAGTATGGGTAGATCACCACACAAGGGAAGTATGGGTAGATCACCACACAAGTGAAAGTATGGACCAAACAAGATAAAAAACAGGCACAGCAAGACTTTGTACTGTGTTTTTCAATTTTAAGTGGCTGAGAAAAACCACAGCCATAAAAATCAGCTGCAAGCTGAATAGTTGCATGCCTGCCGAGTATGAGATGGGCGAAAACCCCGTGAAAAAACCCCTTTGGGAGAAAAAAAACACGAGGAAAGTCCCATCCGGCTCCAATTCTATGGCAACCAAGTTTGTAAACTCCATACATCAGCATTTAAAATTTAATGCGCTGAATGAATGTGCTAGAATAGTGATAGAAACATTATTATAAACTAAGCCTGTCAAGTCTTAACCACAGTATAACTAAGCCTTTGACAACAATTCAATTTGGAACTTTGATTTGGATGGTTCACCACACAAGAAAAGTATGGATCATTCACCACACAGTGAGAGTATGGGTCATTTACCACATAAGGTAGGTATGGGTAACTCACCACACAAGGAAATTATCACCTGACAAGGGAAGTATGGGTACTCAAACACGCTAAGTATGTGTAATTTACCACACAAGGGAAGTATGGGTAATTCACCACACAAGGGAAGTATGGGTAATTCACCACAAAAGGGAAGTATGGGTAATTCACCACACAAGGGAAGTATGGGTAGATCACGTACCACACAAAGAAAGTATGGGTAGATCACCACACAAGGGAAGATGGGTAGTTCACCACACTAGGGGAATGTATGGGTAATTCCCAACACAAGGGAAGTATGGGTAATTCCCCACACAAGGGAAGTATGAGTAATTCCCCACACAAGGAAAGTATGAGTAATTCCCCACACAAGGGAAGAACGGGTAATTCACCAAATCACCACACTAGGGGAAGTATACCTAAAGTTGCAACACAGTTTAAGGCTATTTACTGACCCTACGATCCATCCCATACTTATTTATAAATAACATTAATTTAATAGAAAAGAAAACTTCGATGAAAGTGCTCCTGCTGGAGATGAACTGTCACTCAGTGAAGATCCAACACTCTCTGTCTGATATGTGTAGTTCATCTGTAGTAAATGAAACAAAGAAATAGAAGAACAAATTAAAAGAATGGCTAAAAGCCAACAGGCCTAAAGCTGTAATTCAGGCCTAGAATTACATGGAGGCCACAGCCTTTGTTGCCCTGGAGCATGGTCTTGGCCTTGTTGCCCTGGGGCATGGTCTTGGCCTTGTTGCCCCTTCAATATATTCCAAAAGACTTCAACATTTTCTAATTGAAGCGACCTTTTGAAATTTGAAAGTGGCCTTGCCGTCTCTAAAGATGAAATTCTAGGCCTGCATACAAGTTACACATTCGGATGGTCTTGGCCTTGTTGCCCTGGAGCATGGTCTTGGCCTTGTTGCCCTGGGGCATGGTCTTGGCCTTGTTGCCTTTGGGCATGGTCTTGGCCTTGATGCCCCTTCAATATATTCCAAAAGACTTCAACATTTTCTAATTGAAGCGCCCTTTGGAAATTTGAAAGTGGCCTTGCCGTCTCTAAAGATGAAATTCTAGGCCTGCATACAAGATACACATTCTACCTAGCCATAATTGTTTTAATTATTTCTCTCTCTCTCTTCATTTGAATACTGATTTCACAAAGACCTAAGATCAATCTTAAGATGTGCATCATCAATCTTAATTGCTAATCAAAGTGTAATAAGCAAAGTGTGATGTCACAATACAAATCACTGTGGGTGATATTGACCCTTGTGGCATGTCGATCGTGGCCGAGCGGATAACACCGGACTCAAGCTCAAGTGTGTCTGATCAGCAGAGTGTGGGTTCAAGTCTCGGTCATGGCACTTGTGTCCTTAAGCAAGACACTTAACTATTATTGCCCGTCTTTCGGATGGGACGTAAAGCCGTAGGTGTTGTGTAATGCACGTAAAAGAACCCAGTACATTTATCGCTAAGAGAAGGGAGTTCGCCCAGTGTTCCTGGTATGATTGGCTGCATATTGCGCCACAGCACCTTGTAAACCATTACATGGTGCTGTATGTAAAGGTCTCATGCTTCAAAATTTAGCTCCGCATACATTGCAGGAACATTACTGAGCGCTTTGAGACACCCATCAAGTGCTATATGAAAACTGCGTATTATTATTATAATATTGATGTGATGCTTGTCACACATCTGAAGATGCATCTTAATATCTCTCTGTGAAATCAATCCCTGGTCATTAGAAAAAAGGATCAAGAACTTCAAGACCTTTTGGTAATAGGTGCCACAGCTTTAAGAGTTTGTATAAGATTTGTTTCCTATGATTGGCTTTTGTACGGAAACCATCTGGATAAACTGAAGTGCTGATTGCTACCAATGGGGCTTGCTAATTTTTGTTAAAACAAAATGTTCTAAATAGGGAGACTGCCAACACTATAATGGGACTACATAGCTCAGTCGGTAGAGAGCCGCCCGCACGTTAATCCCTGGGTCATGGGTTCAAATCCTGCAGTAGTCAATTTGTCTTTGTTCAACCTAAAATTATGTTCTACTGCAGTTACACTTCAAGGGTCTTTCAATGAAAAAAACCTTTGAACAAAAGTTCATGTCACGGAATCCTTTTTAGGATCTAATCTAGATTCCAACAACGTGATTCATTTGTAATCAAATATATTTTCCCCATTCCTTCAACGCTTGCAGTTTGCATGTTTATACTAAGAGGTGGTAAATAAAATGACAAATTTATAACCACCTTAAAGGCACTGGACACTATTGGTGATTACTCAAAATAATTGTTAGCATAAAAACTTACTAGGTAACGAGCAATGGAGAGCTGTTGATAGTATAAAACATTGTGAGAAACGGCTCCCTCTGAAGTAACATAGTTTTTGAGAAAAGAAGTAATTTCTCAGTAAAATATTTGAATTGATTTTGAGACCTCACGCGTGAGGTCTCGAAATCAGGCATCTGAAAGCACACAACTTCATGTGACAAGGGTGTTTTTTCTTCCATTATTATCTCGCAACTTCGACGACCAATTGAGTTCAAATTTTCACAGGTTTGTTATTTTGTGCATATGTTGAGATACACCAAGTGAGAAGACTGGTCTTTGACAATTACCAAAGGTGTCCAGTGTCTTACTATACAAGCTACCAGTGGACAACTGATAAACAAACATGTGTATTCATCACATACCTTGGTTATCTTCCTTGCCGTCATGTTATGAGGATGACTTCATGCTGTGGGTGCTGATAGGTGACATCCAAGACTTGTTTGAATCTTCCCATACTGAGTTTGATGCAGACAGTGTGTGCTGATCGATAGCAATGCAGCAAATGGCCATAGCTGCTGCAGACCATGACTGAACCTGTTATTAAAAAAAAAAATAATAGAAAAGGTTTAGATCCTTGCATGCAGTCAAGCATTTTATATTTCCAAATTGTGCTTTGAGTTCGTCGTAAAATCTTGAGTCATAGCTGAAAGTTCAGACTGCGATTAATTCAATTACTTATAGACCAGGGTTCTCTCTTAAGAGCGGTCCGATGGCCAATGCTTGTTAAAACACAAGAGGCCCAGTCAAAATTCACTCCAATTAGCCTGGCTGGCTCGTTCAGTGTTGAAAAGCACCCCTTTTTATTTGAAGTATGGACTCGTGAAAAAGCTGACGGACTAGTGAAATGACAAGCTAACTGATCCTGCTGGCCAGTCACTAAAAACTTTAAGGGCAAACCCTGTAGACACGTACACCTTTGCACCTAAGTCTTGCTCTCTACATTTATTTGGGAGGCCTGGCTTAAAATGAATGTAGTCATACAAGTTGGGAGGCTAATCATCCTTACTTGCAGCTGAGAAGCCGACTTGCAAAGGATGCAGCTATGTGTTCAAAGCCACAGGCAAGCAAGGGCGCCTTTGGCAGCCAGCCACATCAACCCATGTCTACTGAGCACAGCCAGGGATCGAAGGTTTCAAATTTTCCGGAGTGAGGGAATAAACCAGGAGGGCCTGGACAAAAACCCTTGTGGCATAGCAGAGAATTAAGAACTCTACTTACTAGCCGGAGTTCGAACCAGGGCCACAATGGTGAGAGGCGAGTGCTTTACGCACTTGTGACCCATGCTACCCCAAGTAAGCTTCTACTGGGAAATGCACAGAGAGACACTTCAGAGTTTGTCATTATTTTTGAAAGCACTCAGTGTTCTTTGGAATATCCTGAAATGAGAAATTAATTCTGCCAAACTACACCCCTATAAACCACTCTAGTGAAAAAGCCACCAATTAAGGGAATTTGTTTCTTTTAAAGCTTACATAAATTTAAACCAAAACCATAATATTTGGCATAATCAAGTCAAGCGAGGGACCTGTTTGGTTGCAATGCCCCCATGGTAAATAATTGTAAGCACATGCTGCCAAGCTTTTTTCATAGGTTAAGCGGGTTTGTTTAGCATTTGTTCATCAAATTTGTCATCAGAGTGTGTTGTCCAGGTATTGCCTGGGTTAATTTCACCTCATTTGTTTGCTTAAATAATAAAGTTTTATCTTTTGGTTTCATGTACCAAATTGACAAATTGATGCACTGATTTTGTACACAAAGGATGCTGGCAGAGTTTTGTCCTGCCCCCTTCTAACCAAATCACTGACACCCTGTTGATTGACACCCCCTCTAGGACATGCGGCATGGTCCAGCTTAGGATATCATGGCATATGAGCTGACCGGTGTTTTTCGATGTGGTTAAGATAATGGAAGTATTAAAATATGTCAGCATGTGCTGACAGCAGCCCTCACTGAATATTTCAAGGCAGGTGGCATTGTCTTTCATCATACCTTTTGGTTGCATCATGGGTCCCTCGTTGTTCCTGGTGTTCTGCTCCCAAAGTCTGCCGTGACATCAACGTTTCTGGACCACAGAGTGAGATGATTCTATGAATTTGCTTGGTTGTCATCATCAAGGTGTTTCTGTTTGAAGGTGACACACAGTGGTCATGCAGTGGGAAGCTGCAGTAAGGTTGACACCAACTAGGTGTTCCAAGCAGAGGGTGGTGCAAATGGAGTTTGAACATGTTAGGATCATGATGTCACTGATGGGTTCACCTGTTGTAAAGGAAAAAGCAGACAAAGATTAAATACAACGGGCTGAACTTGTTTGCTACAGGCCATCACAACAAAATTAAAGGAGTAAACCGCTTCAAGTCGGACGCTGAAATTTCCTGAACTGGCTTACCGCGGAAGTTTTTACGACCTGGAACAATTTCAGAGCCCCCTCATTTTTTTGCAGATGGCTAACGTGAATATTAATCAGGACATTCCATTATGTAGCAGTTATGCAGCTACAAAGAGGGACAAACGGTACTGGGGTTTGTGCTTGTAACTTCCCTTTTTTCAGAGGGTTACAGTGTAACCCCCGATTGTAGATCTTTTGCCTTTTATTATATAAAGGTGGCCTACAAGAATGGACAGGCAAAACCACCATTGTTTATCATTGTTTTCGGTCATCAGCTGCCACTGCCAGAAACACCGCGTTTACCCCTTCTTTTAGCGATTAAAGTGTAACTTATAAGAGCTTACTAGTTAGGTGCTAAGATATGGTCTGCAGCCAATGCCAGAAACACACCAGCAAACCTTAAGTGTACTGGGTTCTTTTTCGTGCATACAGAACACACAGGACACGGCTTCATGTCCCATTCGAAGGGCGAAGCAATTATGGTTAAGTGTCTTGCCTATAAGGACACATGTGTCAAGACCCAGACTCGAAACCCACACTCCTGCTGGTCAGAAACACCAGAGCTCGAGTCCAGTGCGCTTGACCGCTCGGCCATGACACTTGTAGTAGGTATGAAGTGTTTGGTCTATTTATCTTGCTCACAAGTTACCAATTTCATGCCATATTTTAAATAAAAAGCTTCCATGAAGAGAATTAAAACGTTCAGGTTTTTGAGAAAAGAAATAACAGTACATACCTTGGATCACACAGTGTCGTTCCTGGTGTTCTGCTCATGAAGTCCACAAACATCGATGGTTCTGTACCACCAGTTAGATTAGTCTATGAATTTGCTTGAATGAAGGTGAAACAAAGAGGTAACATAGTGTGGAAGGTTGACATCAGCTACATTTGTAGGTGTCCCAAGGGTATAACCAAAGTTTCATGAGTGTGTAAGTGCCCGTGAAATTTGAACATCTTTGTGGATCTTGTATTGTCACTGAAGAGTTCACCTGTGATAAATGGAAAGTAGAGCATCATTAAAACCTTGGACATGTTTATGAAGGCACAACTTTCCTTGTAACAAAACTTTTACTTCATACACAAACAATGTTTTCTAATTTTGATTGATATGTCTTATGTTTCCATGTTTCCAAGGAACAGAGCTATTGATGGACTGTGCACACTGTGCAGAGAATTTAGTAAAAGCAACTATTGCATTTCACGCACTAATACAGTCTAATAAAAGACTCATTCTTATAGGATCAAGGCTCAATTTCATAGAGCTGCTTCAGCAAAAAATATTGCTTAACAATTTTCTGCTAACCAGAAATCAGCAGGATACCAGTCACAAATTGTACATGTGACATGGCAGTTTGGCTGGTAACCTTATTCTGGTAAGCATAATTTTGTTGTGCTTACATGTGTAGCTACTTTTTGTGCTTTAAAAGCAGCTCTATGAAATTGGGCCCTGATATAATCTCCAGCAATGACTAAGTATTTAACTTTACAAAAATCTTTGCTCATTCCTTTCGTGATACGCTTCTTCAAAGATGTTTATTTTGAAAAAGAAAAAAAGTAGACAACCAAATTGATAAATATTTGTATTCATCACATACCGTGGTTATCTTCCTTGCCGTCAAGTTATGAAGATGACTTCATCTGATGGGTGTAACTGGGTGGCACCAAGGAGGTCTTCACTTTCTTCCTTGCCGTCACGGTGAGGATGACTTCATCTGATGGGTGTAACTGGGTGGCACCAAGGAGGTCTTCACTTTCTTCCTTGCCGTCACAGTGAGGATGACTTCATCTGATGGGTGTTACTGAGTGGTACCAAGGAGGTCTTCACTTTCTTCCTTGCCGTCACAGTGAGGATGACTTCATCTGATGGGTGTTACTGGGTGGTACTAAGGAGGTCTTCACTTTCTTCCTTGCCGTCATGATGAGGATGACTTCATCTGATGGGTGTTGCTGGGTGGTACCAAGGAGGTCTTCACTTTCTTCCTTGCCGTCACAGTGAGGATGACTTCATCTGATGGGTGTTACTGGGTGGTACCAAGGAGGTCTTCACTTTCTTCCTTGCCGTCACGATGAAGATGACTTCATCTGATGGGTGTAACTGGGTGGCACCAAGGAGGTCTTCAGTTTCTTCCTTGCCGTTACGGTGAGGATGACTTCATCTGATGGGTGTTGCTGGGTGGTACCAAGGAGGTCTTCACTTTCTTCCTTGCCGTCACGATGAGGATGACTTCATCTGATGTGTGTTACTGGGTGGTACCAAGGAGGTCTTCACTTTCTTCCTTGCCGTCACAGTGAGGATGACTTCATCTGATGGGTGTAACTGGGTGGTACCAAGGAGGTCTTCACTTTCTTCCTTGCCGTCACGATGAGGATAACTTCATCTGATGGGTGTTACTGGGTGGTACCAAGGAGGTCTTCACTTTCTTCCTTGCCGTCACGGTGAGGATGACTTCATCTGATGGGTGTTTACTGGCTGGCACCAAGGAGGCTTTCACTGGAGGGGGACTGAGTTCAAACAGGTACAATGTACATCAAGGTGTCTCCACAGTGGGGTGACTCGTAGAATGAGGTGATGTTACTCCAACTTTGAGCAGCAATTCTGGAAGGTGGTGTAAGATCATTCCTCGAGCAGCAAGAGCTCGGCTTGTGTGATGATGTTAATATGTCCAGGGCGTCTTCACAAGCACCCATGCAGGGGGTGACTTCTTGTAATACAAAACTTGTAATGTCACATCTGTTGGTAGAGGGAAAGACAGGAAAAAATGTAAAACATGACCCAATTCACACTATGAAAATCTTTGCTGTGAAACCATCTTGAAATATCAGTGAAGTGCAGAATTTGGCTGAAATTCAAGGAATTCTTTCTCTTTTACCATACTTTAAAGGCCCTATGTACACTATTGGTAAGATCGAAGAACACAAATGTTCACAGATTCACACATAACTTACATGATTTAAAGTAAGCAATGGTAAAAAGGATTCCTTAAAATATTTCTGCCTAAAATGCTATCGTTTCTGAGAAATGAGTAAAACAATAGTTTTTATCACGCGTGATAAAAACGCGATGTTTGAAAAAACAGAAAACACATAAGGTCTCTTTTCACTATTTTCTCGTGACCTCCATGACCAATTGAACTCAAACTTTCACAGGTTTGTTTGTTCATGCATACTGTTAAATCACACAAAACATGAACACTGTCTGGGACTATTTTATCAGCTCTACCAATCCTGTATAATACCTTTAAGGGAATTGCAGTTCCCTTTCGGTGTTTTTACACATGAAATACCATGATTTTAAAAGGATTTTACATTGAGTTTTAGACAAAGAAGTAATCTGCTGGTAAAAGAGGCATTCGTTTTCATATCCAAAGGTATGTTGTGATTATTTTCAATGACTTTTGTAGCTTTGGTTTCCTTTGAGACGACAGTACCGTTGAGAAAACTGTTGTGCACAATTTTCCTTGTAACACAACGTCTTATTTTTGTCGATCAATGTCTTATGTTTTCAACCTCAACGCTTCAATTTGATAAAGCAAACAAAACAACTGTGAAAATCATTAAAAAGATAATTTCATCCTCTACAGAATAAACTCAAATTATAACGAGAAAAATAATCACAACGAAAGTTATTGGAGGCTTTCTAGGAAGGCTGAAAATCTTGTGAATTTCTGGTGAGGATTACATGATGCTTTGTTTAATAATGTATGCGTGCTATTGGGTTAAAATAATTATATTGGCAAAAATTCAATTGAATTCCCACAATGCCTGCTTTAACGCCATCACGTGACATACATTGTATCACTACCAATTTCTTCAGGGGGGGGCGGGGGATAAATTAAAAACAAGCAGACATTTTGATAAAAAAGAAAAACAAAATCACCAAAACAAGTTAAAATTGTTTCACCCTGGAAGGTCAAACAATTGGTTGCTATGGTAACAGCTGACACCTGATAAAAACAATTTTTGTTTACAATATGACCCTAGATACATTTTGGGCAATGTCAACAAATTTGTTGGGGATTGGATGCAGCGTTACGAGCAAAAATGTGCCAGTGGGGGCAACTGTTCCCCCACCCCCAACCAGATGCTTAGTTCAACTTTACATTTAATACCTTGGAGAGGGAGGGTGGGGGGGGGGCAAGGGCAGAGACTGTTGTTATTAAAGGAAGAGTCATACTTTGGTAATGACCCCAAAAAACAACTGTGTATCTAGATGTATCTGAAAGCTTACTGCTGGTTGTTCATGTACAGTACACAGGCCTCAAACTTTGTGTTCAAAAGGGCACGGCAATTATTGCCGTGCTTTTTCTTAAGTTTGAAGGGCATCGCAGCAACTTCGTGAGTGTGAAAAGGGCACCATATAATCAAATTTTTCAGAAACAAAGTCGTTTACACAACCGGGCATGTGATCCAAAACAAGGCATCCTCATCATGGCATTTTGAATTTGGGCAAACACTCCGCAAAAAATTCCCCAAAACAACAAAACAAATTAAAGAAGAAACAAGTCTTCAGTTATACAGTAACCTAATCTTTCTCTTGATCCAAAGTGTCCAAAAAGTGTAATTTTTGTAAAATAAAATGAATAGTTTTTTGTAAACGAGCTTATTCCGAGGAACTGTGCTACGCAGACCATACTGTCGACGGCTTTTGCGTTCATACCTGTGTACATAACCTGTGAAACGATTTTCATGTGAAATGTCAATGTCCCGTTGATGACAAATCAATCAAAATATTTGAATCTGAGAAACAATTCATGCATGAATTGTTTCTCAGATTTCTGAGGGTTGGTGTCCGTTTGCGAATGCTGCAGCCAGAGATGCGGTTGGTACCCGCTGTCACCTCGCAAGTGGATGGGTTCAATGTTCTTGTGAAAATACTGTGATATTAATGTCCAAAGTACATGAGTACAAATAGTTTTTTGCCCCTCAAAACAAAATCTCCCCCCCTTAGATATGTGGAATGGTCCTGTCTGGGATGTCAATGTGTTGCCTCTCTTCGCTACATCATGTTGTAATGTTATGTTAGTATGTCACTCATGTTGTAATGTTATTGGTATGATCATGGAGGAAGGAACGGTTCAATTTTAGAAAGCACTGCCTCATGACTTATTGTACTACTGCATCTAGTGGGTGCAAGTCATACATTGGCTGTGAATACCTTCTCGGTGATATAATCTCACCGTTTTACAGTCAAGCTTATCATGGCTTGGAGTCTAAATCTTATCTTTGGCATGGTCTTTGTCGTGACATTTGTCTATCAGACACAATGTCAGTTTTTCACTAGTGGTCTGCGCCATACCTGGGTTTCTGAAGGGCAAGAGACTTGGTTGACTTGTGAGTCACAGTATGCAACTGCCTGCAGCACACAGGCTTATTATTTGAGTTGGTATAGGGACAATGGTACTCTAGTCGCTAGTTGCTCATCAACATCAAAGTTCAACATTTCTGCTGGTCAAGAACAATATCGGCTGACTATTCGGAACGCTCAACCAGAGGATAGTGGTGAATACTGGTGCGCATTGGTATTCAACAGTACCCAACCTCGTGTAGAACTCTGTCTTCTAAAGCCACATTGAACGTCAAACCTAATCCGACTTGCACATTTGAACCAACGAAACCGACAGTCGGCACAGTAGTTACACTCAAATGTGCGATGTCACCTACTGATTCAACCAGCTTATTGGCCTGGTACAAATCTCAACCGAGTGATCCCAATGAACTATTTCATGTGCGGGATCCCGACCCACATGTGGTGTATTACATAGAGCGTGTGCTGACTGAGTCTGACAACATGACAGCTTTAAAAAATTGGGCCATGGTATCAAGTGGATTTTATTCTCCAAGTGTGTCCCCCATAGTGCCATAAACATGAGCTGAAGGTAATTAATTCAAAAGAGGACTCTACCACTACCAGACAACATTTCTACACATTTTACTGTATTGGGAACAGAATCTCAGAGGGAAAGGATCTCCTGCCACACAGCAGACTCACACTTTCAAAGAAAGAGATTTAAAACATATTTTTGATGGGTGTTGATGATGTGTCCCCCATACCGCATTAAAGGAGGCGCGCCTCTTAAAAGGAAGCATAACATGTTTGTTGTTTTGTTTGGCCAAAGATTCCTTACAAGGAATTGGTAACTAAAACACTTGACCCTTTCGACATAATAACTCATTTATAGTCATTATTCAGCACATTCTCAGTGCCTGTTTAGGCAAAAAAAACATGTTAAGCGCCCGCCCACTTCCTTTTAAGAGCCCTTTTTTTTTTTTTTTTTTTTTTTTTTTTAATAACGATCATTTTTTGGATCTTTGCTGAAAAAAATTAATTCTAAAATACATAACATTATAAATAGTATTTTTTGCTTTTAAGTTTTAGCGAACCAACAAAACACACAAAAAAAAGCTGGCAACCATCTTGAAAAATAGCCCGGCCGGTTGACTTGAAAAATGAGTCCGGCAGCCATAAGATAACAAAAAAAAAACGCCTCCTTCTTTTTTTCAAAAAGGCAGGACACTAAACATTTATTAAAGCAAGAACTGGAATAAAAAATAAATACAAAAAAAGTCCAATAGAAAAAGTTGGTTGGATACAGCTGTCTGCATGGGTTATTTCTGTAGGGAACTATCTCCCTGAACCCCCACTACCTATCCCCCACGCGAGCCCCAGTGTTCTGGCCACACACCTCGCCCGCGCGGCCCGGGTTGGACTCCTCCGTTTTTGCAATGGACACACGTCCTACCACCGCAGCCCGGGGCCGAGCCACACAATCTGTCTTTTTACCCCGCACAAGGCAAGCAGCAAACCCTGCCCAACAGCTATATTAATCAATACTTATTCAATAATGTCTCAAAATTATATAAAAAGTAATGCAACAATTTTAACTTTTAAACTGTTTTTTGTTGTGTGTGTGTGTGTCAAACGACTGTGCGGGCTGCGGGGGGGGGGGGCATGCTTCATCTCAGCGCACGTGTTTTTCAAAATGGCCGCCACCACCGAACAGCGAAGCCATAAGTTTGCATCATTTTTATATGTTTCGAAAAATGATATTCACTGTAAGAAGTCTTCTACAGATGCTATAAGTAATATTCAACTCACCTCGCTCTCTTTGCAGTGGTTTTGTCGAACAAATTGGGCATAAAATCTGGAAAAACTGAAGAGAAATCATGGAGTCTCCCGACGTCAGCCATTTTGTCTTTCATGTGGGCGTGTTCACAGGTCACGTGTACGTACAGTGACTAATTTGCATATCAGAGGCAAGGCACACATTTTAAGGAGATTTGTTTTTACTCGTGAAGGGGAAGGGGTAATGCAAATTCAATGTAAACAAATTTGTTGGCAACAATATTGCCCTTACGTTTAAAATAAGTATGTTTAACAAGTCTTCTGATTTTTCGAACAGTTTTAAAAAGATGGATGGAAAAGACGGAGCTTTGGGATTTGCCGCCCAAATGAATATCCCTATTGGATAATGGAACATACCCAAAAACTTATACTATCTCAAAACCTCCAGATATTTTCTTTAAAAACCACCAGTTTAGGAGTTGTCCATTTCCCCTCTTGATTTATTGATGAATAATACATCTGCCCTTGATGAAGTCAATCGAAGGGTAACTAGAGTCTACCATGGCCCAATTTCATAGAGCTGCTTAAGCACAAAATGTAGCTTAACAATGTTCTGCTAAGCACAATTGAGCAGGACACCTATCATAAATGGTACATGAGAAATGGTATTTTGGCTGGTAACTTTATTCTGGTAAGCATTATAGGTTGTGCTTGGCTATTTTGTGTGCTTAAGCAGCTCTATGAAATTGGGCCCAGGGAGTGGGTGTGGGGGCAGGCGGGCGGGGCGGGGCGGGGCGGGGTGGGGTTGCCATGGCAATGACCTTTTTTATTTTAGCTCTTTTTAAAATCTTCCAAGTTGCCAGGACATTCCACAGCAGAAATGACATAAACACAACAAACTAGAAAATGTTTATTATTAATTTTTTTTATTAACCTTGGTAGAAAGAATCTCTACAAGTAACAAAAATATATATCAAAAAGTTGGTATCAAGCGTACCTTTGTTTATCAACTTAGCAAATTAAGTTGTTGCTGCAGAATTAATATCTGTCTTAACATTTGGTCCTTGGATTATACAATATTATGAAACACAGAGACAAAAAATACAAAAACCTAAGCACAAAGTTTTTAGCTGAAGTTGAAAGCTTGATTAAAGTCACAACAGTACATTCCAGAGAATGTTTCCACTGTAACTCACTGATTATAGTCTACCAATCAATCTCCAGAGAAATATTTCCATGAATCACGATTAAGTTCATACAGTACAACTCAGAAATATTTCCATCTGAAGCTCACTGAATCTAAAGTTCATACCAGTATCAATCCTCCAGAGAAATATTTCCATCTGAAGCTCACTGATCTAAGTTCATACCAGTACCAATCCTCAGAGAATATTTCTATTGAAAGCTCACTGAATCTAAAGTTCATACAGTACAATCCCGAGAATATTCATTGAAGCTCATGAATCTAAGTTCTACCAGTACATCTCAGAAAAATATTTCTATTTGAAAGCTCACTGAATCTAAAGTTCATACCAGTACCAATCCTCCAGAGAAATATTTGCATCTGAAACCTCACATATGCCTATTTTCCCGCAATTTTCACCTATAAAACTTGGACAACAAAATTTGAAAAATTTCACAAAGTGTTTAATGATGGATTAAATGAAAACTAGAAAATTAAAATTAATTTCCTCTTCCAAAAAATATATAATAATAAAAGTGTACTTCAGAATTCAATTTTAAAGAGGGGATTCCAAAGTCAAATTCAATTTTGTGACGCACTCATATTCCAATAGATAGTCTTTATAAGAGTGGACAAAAAATTACTTAAGCTCTCTAACCCCATACTAAAATGGTATCAAATGTTTGATACCTCTTTCAAAGTCAAATTTGAAACATGATGTCATCGGACATAAGAAACAAATGGGTCTGTACATTCCGAAGAGGAATTTCCGTCTCAGTCAAAAGGTAAAATTCAACACCGTTTTGAATGAATATCTCAGAAATTCATAAATGAGCAACAAATTTCCTGTAAGAAAAGGTACAGACCCCATGAGTTTGAAATGTGACGTCATTGGATTGTTTTGGGGTATTAACGAATTTCAGACTGAATTGGTATAAAATACAATGGCATTTTACATCGCTTAAATGTGAGGTTAGGGACTAGTAACAATTTCTCCCACTTCCATAAGGACTTTATCTATTGGAAAACGAGTTTACCACAAAACTGAATTCAACCATGGAGCCCAGCTCCAAGAACTTCAGCAGCATTACAAAAATTGGCACCTTGGGTTAAAAGTGAAACGTAGAAAAAGAACAAACAAATATTTCTTTAAAAGTGTATAGCTATGACCCCTTGCATATGAGGTCATAACACGCACAAGCTCAAACAGCGCCCTCATTGAGGTAATTTGAAGACCTATCATTGGCTGAGAAATGTGCATGGCATGTACACGTTTTTACATTCACAGCCTGACACAGAGGACGTGTTCTATTTCTATATTGATACTCTATGTCCACAGCTGACATAGAGAACAAAATCTACACAGCAAAGTAGATATGTTGTTACCGCAAACCGAATATACAAGGTTTTTGTACTGACGCGACGAAATATTGATTCAAAGCATCTCCATGTCCACAGTCTATGAAGTTACAGTTAATATTGAGTTGCTGATAATACTGGTGCCTTCATGGCGGTGACCTCTCATGACCCCTTGTAGCCTAGTCCATTTAGACAAAAGGGGTGAGCAGTGGTACTTTCGTGGTGATGTGCGCCAGCTTTCCTTTAATCTTGATGAAGTGTCGCTTGAACTCGAGACCATCTCCCTGTGAGAATAAAAAATTGAAGGATTCTTAAAATTGCAACAAGAACTGCAACTTCCTCTCATCTTTCCCCTGACCTCTGACCTCTGACCTCTGAAAATGTATTTGAAAAGGGTAATGTCTTGCGCTGCACTACCTTTCGTGACCGAGCGGTTAAGAGCACCTGACTCAATCTCTTGTGTTTCTGATCAGCGGAGTGTGGGTTCGAGTCCTTGTCTTGACACTTGTGGTGTCCTTGAGCAAGACACTTTACCATTATTGCTTCGTCCTTCAGATGGGACATTAATCCGTAGGCCCTTTGACTAGAATTGGTAGTGCAGGTAAAAGAACCCAGAACACTTATCATGGAAGAGTAGGGTTTAACCCCAGTAGTTCTGGTTCACAAAGCAAGCACCCTTGTACACAGGTTTCCTCAGTCTTGAAAGCTGCAGTGATTAAGTTCACTTATGAGGCATCTTTGATTTTATTACGACAAATATATATATGAATAAGAATAGTAGGGTTTAACCCTAGTGTTTCTGGTTCACAAAGCAAGCACCCTTGTACACAGGTTTCCTCAGTCTTGAAAGCTGCAGTGATTAAGTTCATTTCTGAGGCATCCTTGGTTTCATTACCAAAAATATATAATATTTCTGTGGACCTCGGTACAAATCCCACCTCAGGCTGGTGCCTTGCATGTGGATTGGGTTTTTAGTCCCTGCCTGATTGCATGAGTTCCCCCTGTTGAGGATTTTCCTCCCACATCTAAAACCTGAACATTTCTTCATCATCTTCTCTGAACAGGTATCTTCAGGCCTACAGGTGACAATGCTAGTTACTTAAAAAAAAATTAGATCCATTGGTTTCATCACCAGAAAGATCTCAAAAACTTGACTTCTTGAGCTCAAAAGTCAAGTTAGAATCTTACCTTTGACAATCTGAAATCTATGAGTACTTTGTCGTCCATGTCATGCAAATGGGCTTTGAAGATTAACTGATTCTTTCGCCGATCTAGCGTAGTGATGGTCACCTGTTTGGAAACAATTTAAATATCTTAAGAGATGTGTCAATGAAAAATAGGAATTCTATAAATATGTGGTGATCTACGCTTGATCTAGCGGTCCAGCAACTTTAAGGTCGGTGACACGATGAAAATTTCAGGCACTCCGCCACAACCAACCCGCCGATCGACTTAATTCTCTTTTACCATACTTTAAAGGTATTGTACACTTTTGGTAACAGCTCAAAATAAGTGTCCACATTTTGTGTGATTAAACAGATGCATGAACAAACAAACCTGTGAAAGTTTGAGCTCAATTGGTCATCGGGGTCACGAGAAAATAGTGAAAAGAGATCTTATGTGTTTTCTGTTTTTTAAAAATTATCGCGCGCGATAATTACTATTGTTTTACTCGTTTCTCAGAAACGATAGCATTTTAGGCAGAAATATTTTAAGGAACCCTTTCTACCATTACTTACTTTAAATCCTGTAAGTTATGTGTGAATCTGTGAAGATTTTGTATTTGGATCTTACCAATAGTGTACAGGGCCTTTAAGGGAATTACAGTTCCCTTTAAATCACCTTGGAAAAAGATAGTCTCCATTAATTTCAACGTGATAGCCTTGGGTTGTTTTCAGCAGTACAGCACAGTGAAAACAGCGTAAAACACTTACATGACTTAGGTTCTGACTAGTTAGAAGAGAACTCCGTGAAAACAAGGTGAAAGCCTTGGAAAAAGATATTCTCCATGAATTTCACCATGATAGCCTTGGGCTGTTTTCAGCAGTACAGCACAGTGAAAACAGCGTAAAACACTTACTTGACTTACGTTCTGACTAGTTAGAAGAGAACTCTGTGAAAACAAAGTGAAAGGTGGAATTTCCCTCCATTTTCAAGACGAAGACTTTTTTAGTGTTATTTTAAACAAATTCATAAATTTCTATGTACAAATGGACTCGTCTTAAACATTTAAAACGTCCCCAAACCTTAAAGACACTGGACAGCTTTGGTAATTGTCGTCAAAGACCAGTCTTCTCGCTTGGTGTATCTCAACATATGCACAAAATAACAAACCTGTGAAAATTTGAACTCAATTGGTCGTCGAAGTTGCGAGATAATAATGGAAGAAAAAACACACTTGTCACACGAAGTTGTGTGCTTTCAGCATGGTTCAGATGCTTAATTTCGAGACCTCACGCGTGAGGTCTCAAAATCAATTCAAAAAATTTTACTGAGAAATTACTTTTTTCTAAAAAACTACGTTACTTCAGAGGGAGCCGTTTCTCACAATGTTTTAAACTATCAACAGCTCTCCATTGCTCGTTACCAAGTAAGTTTTTATGCTAACAATTATTTTGAGTAATTACCAATAGTGTCCAGTGCCTTTAAAAAGTGATTCATGCTAAACAACGAAAATTCAAGTTACGACCTTGTTGCACTGACTTTTCAGGCATTGAATGTGGGGCAACGTACCTGCCTAGCTGTCGTCTTCTTCCAGTTGTAGCCCATTTTCTCCAGGACAGCGGTCAGCTTCTTGAGCGCATCGTCCGCTTTAAGATTTGTGAATACCCTGGTCATCCGCTTGACGAATCTCTGCATCGGGGTCTTGGAGGGTGTGGGAAAGGGGAAAATAAGACAGTTACTAGATGATGTGAACTTTAAAGGAACATTACAGAATTGGTAAGAAAAAACTTGTAAAATATACTTTTTGATCACAGATTTACATAAAACTTACACGGTCTAGTGATGATGATAGTAGAAAACATCCCTCAGTGAGCGTTGCATTCATTTGTTGAATCTATATGATTTCACTATTTTCTCGTGACCCAGATGGCCGATTGATCTCAAACTTCTACAGGTTTATGTCAGTTTATGTATATGGTGGATTACATAAAGTGCTTACACTGCCAGCAACTGTTTTGTTAGCAAAAACCAATTCTGTAATGTTCCTTTAAGGATGAAATAGCAGAGATGGGGCATCATGGCCGAGATCGCATGGTGTTACCACAAACCAGCTATGACTGTTGCTAAGGACGACACATACTTCAAGGCATGGGCCCAATTTCATGGCTTACCGTAAGCAAAGAATCGGCGCTTTCGGAAGCAGGGAAATCCACGTTTACGTCAAGGGTATTTCACGGGTTAGCAGGGAATTATTTGCTTGTGCGCATGAGTAGTCCACGTATGATCTACATGTACGCTTACACTTACACGGCTAGCACAAAAATTTGGCGCTTGCACTGTAAAGAAAGAATGGCGATCGCAAGAGCAGAATTCACCAGTAAGCAAAGCCATGGAAACACCATGAGCTCCTCTAATTGGGCCCTGATCATGCGGCAAGCCAGCCGTAGCCGCAGCTGTAGTCGCAAATTCGGACACGGCCTAACTCTGTGTAGAACAGAGTGTCATGGCCGAGTGGTTTAGAGCATCGGATTCAAGTTCTGTTGGTCAAGTCATCGGGGTGTGGGTTCGAATCCAGGTCATGACACTTGTGTCCTTGAGCAAGAAGCTTTACTATAAATGCTTCTCTTCACCCAGGGGTACAAATGGGTACCTGCAAGGGTAGAGGTTGATATTGTGTGTGAAAATGCCTTTGGACGCGCCACGGCAGCGCAGGGCTGTATACTCCCCAGGGAGCTGAGAAAGATTACAGGAATGCTATTGGCCCAATTACCAGGACATTAATGTAAAGCGCATTGATACGTTATTGTGAAATGCGCTATATAAGAACTGGTTATTATTATTATTATAACATTAGTCAGAACCAGAATTGTTTGCTGTCTCTGTCACTCACCTGCGAGCCTCCCGGTGTGGATTGAATCTGGCTACTCAGCAGCATGGAGTCAATGTGGACGGGTTGCGAGAAGCTCACCCCGTGGATAAGCTCCTCCACGGATTCTTTGGTCGTCTCTGGCGCTGGGGGGTCGTGGAGTAAATGTGGGATAGGCTGGGAGCTGGAGAAAGGGGCCGGGCTTTCTCTGTCCGAAAACAAAAATGACAAATATAAGGTTTTAAAACCTTTTGATGGGACGTAAATTGTTGGCTTTCGTGTTGTGTAATGCATGAAACGATTACCTGGAGAAAGAGGCCAGGCTTTCTCTGACAGCACTGTGAGGATTGGATTTTCAGTCCCTACCCGATTGTGTGGGTTTTCCCTGGCATAATTCTCTTGGGTTTTCCTCCCACATCTATAACTGAAACTTCCCTCTTGGTCTTCTCTCCATGGAGTTCTTGGCAAGTGATTAGGTTCGCTTTTCTGAGAATCCTTGACTTCATATTAAAACCGAAGGAGGGTGGGGGTATCTAGAACCAGGGGAAGGAGGTTGTGTTTTTACCTTCTGATGTTAGAGGTTGGTGAGAGATCATTCCCAGAGCATATCCTCTTGAAGGAGCCTGAGGAGGTAGGTGAACTCGACGGTAGTCTGTGTGTTTGCGCTGGAGGTAATCAATAATTAACAAACAAGAGTTTTAAAGAACTCACAGCAAAGACGTTGAATAGATAAGAAATATTTACCCAGTCAGTTTCCCTTACGGTATATTACTTGAAATATTTGGAACACAATGTGTCCCCTTTTGGTGTTCCTTTTGCTGCCGCTTCCCAGGTTGTATCTTAAACTTGGGTGTGATCCCTGGCTACATGGCAGTTACATGGTGAATGGCTTCTGACTGGCACCCCCAAACAAAGATATTGAAAACATTAGGAGACCGCCAACATAGCGCTAGGTGGAGCGCCGGAACGCTTATCAAATCAATGGTTCAAATCCCGCTCTAGTCAATTATTCTTTGTTCAACCCCCAAATTTGTTATAAAATATTTACCCAGTCAGTTTCCCTTGTGTTTTATTCCATGATATAAAATAAATCAACCAATAGTGACGAACTTCAGGCTGAGTTCCCAACATTCAGATTTCAGAAATCAAACTTGTCATCAAGTCTGGAGTTTCCACGCACTCAGAGAAAGATACATTCAAATCGGTGATAGGGTTGGTGTGGTTGCATCTTTCCTCGCCTTCCACCTCTGGGATCCTGGTTCAAACAATGCCATGGGCACTCTGTGAGAAGGGTTTTCAGTAACTACCATAGCACTCAAAGCAGCTACCAGCTTGTCTTGGTTCGAGAGGCAAGCTGGATTCAGCCAGCTACCCCCTAGCCCATCTTGATTTTCAAGGCAAGCTGGATTCAGCCAGGCAGCCACCCAGCTTGTCTTGGTATGAAAGGCAAGCTGAGTTCAGCCAGGCAGCCACCAAGCTTGTCTTGGTTTGAGAGGCAAGCTGGATTTGGCCAGGCAACCAACAAGCTTGTCTTGGTACAAGAGGCAAGCTGGATTCAGCCAGGCAGCCACCAAGCTTGTCTTGGTACGAGAGGCAAGCTGGATTTAGCCAGGCAACCAACAAGCTTGTCTTGGTACAAGAGGCAAGCTGGATTCAGCCAGGCAGCCAACAAGCTTGTCTTGGTACGAGAGGCAAGCTGGATTTAGCCAGGCAACCAACAAGCTTGTCTTCGTACGAGAGGCAAGCTGGATTCAGCCAGGCAGCCACCAGGCTTGTCTTGGTATGAGAGGCAAGCTGGATTTAGCCAGGCAACCCCCTAGCCCGTCTTGATTTTTAAGGCAAGCTGGATTCAGTACTTACTTCTTCCACTGAACCACCGGTCTTTCTTCATGGTTGCTAAGGTACATCTCTTTGGAGGCGACTCACAGAGAATTTTTCGTAGTAAAGCTAAAATCCAAGAAAACAATTTTTGTATTTGCAGTAGAGGTTTTTTTTTAAATGCAAAATAAATTTTCAAAATTATTGGACAATTACTACAAAGTTAATAAATGAGTTGTTTGCCCTTCTGTTATTGCAAATTTTATGTGTACACAAAAACAGAGCCATAAAATTGGGCCCTGGCTTACCAGAGTACTTGTGAGGGGCGGGGTATATGTTGACAATTTTTGTGGTAGGACGGTCTTGTACAAGTGCTTGTCACCTGTTCCTCCTTGCTTTGTATTTTATACAATATTGTCAATTTGTATATACTTTTATGTTCTCAGTCATAGTTATATTTTGTAGAATGTACCTTTTTGACTTACAGAGCTCTGTTTTGCCAGTGTAGAGTGTAATAAAATAAATACAAATCAAAAAACAAAAGCCTTCTTACCTAACGGCAATGGATCGATCTTCTTCCAAGGTGACAGGTGCATTTTCTTGTCCAGCCAGTCGGAGAACTCTCGGCAGCTGTAAGTTGGCTCATCCCACGGAAGTTCTATTATTGAAACGTAAAAAGTAGAATCTATCGGCTTGGTGCTATAAAGTCCTCAACCACTTCACGTCGTTATTAAAAGAAAAAAACTCATGCCCGAGCGCAGTATTTTTTTTCAGAACTTCTGAAAGGAGCTTCTTGAGTAAGTGTTTTTCCTTTGAAAATATCGATGCCAGAATGAAACCCAGGCTTGACAAAGGGAAGACATCATAGACGCTCATAATTAGTTCTGTGATTTGATGTTGTCATGTGAGAAAATTGAGTAGGTAATCACCGAGACTCGCAGAACCTCGGCCGTGAGCTACGGCCGAAAAAATCTGCCACGGTATGCTGGAATCTCAGAACACTCAGACTTACCACCCATTGAGCCATATATAATGAAGAACAATGGTGGCAGCCTGTCCATTCTTTCCACCGGACTGCTTCCATTACACCAGTATACCTGTTAATGTGTGCTGCATTGTCATTTAGCCTTCGAGAAAGACTCTGCTAGGGTCGAAACTTCAGGCCATTAACAATTTTTTCGTTTACATTTTACTGCTGAATCTCCTCAAAGAAAGTGGCCTTACTCCAACAAGATTCTGAAAACTTGACATTCCTTCTGAGAAATTTTACAAAACTCCTCCCAGCATAGCGACCAGGATGAAAAAGTGGCCCTACTCCAACAAGATTCTGCAAACTTGACATTCCTTCTGAGACATTTTACAAACCTCCTCCCAGCATAGCGACCAGGATGATTCCACAGGACCAAACGTCCGCTGGTTCGGCGTGGTACTCCTGCTTCTTCAAGACTTCTGGAGCTACGTAAGGTGGAGTGCCGCAACATTTCCCAAGAAGTCTCTCTTTACCCTGATGTCTGAAGACCGTGGCAAGACCAAAATCGGATATCTTTAAGTTATCTGTACATTGGAACAAAATAATTACAATGTAATAAACTCTTGTCGTGGCCGAGTGGATAAAAACACTGGACTCGGGCTCTGGTATTTCTGGTCAGCACAGTGTGGGTAAGAATCCCGGTCTTGACACTTGGTCCTTAACCCTCCTACTGTCAGTGACTCTTGGCAACATTTTCCAGTGAGTTGACCAACCATTTGAAACCATTCGACTGCCAAGGTTGTGTACGGTGGCACAGCTGTGCACAGAACTAACTGTGTACTGTGTACATGCATTCCCTCATGGTATCATATTTCAGGCTGGCATAGTTTATCTATCATTCAAAACCACTTGAATGGTATTGAATGGTCAGACAGCAAGAGGGTTAAGTAAGACACTTGACCATTATTGCTTCGTCCTTTGGATTATGGTGGTATATCAGTCCAACAGAACCAAATAAAATGCAGTTGGAGTTTGAAGGGTTTGGAGAGGGTGGAGGGGGGGGGGGGGGGTAGGGATTGTGTCCTTACCGTTATCATCCAAGAGCAGGTTTTCTGGCTTCAGATCTCTGTGAGTGACCCCCTTCATATGGAGGTATTCAACTCCGCCATCAATTGACCGAAGTAGCGGTGAGCTTGTGCGGGCGACATCCCAGCGTCAGGTTCTGAAAAGCAATTTTTAGTAATAATTTTATGAAATGTTTACTGAGTTCGACTTACACATCGTCAGCTCAGGACGATGAGGTCGTTAGTGCAGTTTGTATGGATGTTAAAAAATTGCTTTTTGCATATTTTGGAGGTCCTGGTAAAGAGTGTTTATTGATAAAGAGTGGTCTCCAAAAGTAATTGTTTGGCAAAAAGAAACGTTTGTTTTCTTAGATTAAAATGTATTTGTGGGTTTTGAATAAATTTGTCAAAGATGTTAAAACCACTTTCAAGAACCATCTTGTCTCCCAGTATACAGCATAGTTTGCTTTATACCGCTCGCTTTAATTGTGCTTTCTTTTGCTTGCATTATCACTTTTATAAACTGTGTCGTTGTATCACTGGTATGTTTCGTATGTCTGTCTGTAAAGTCTGTTAAGTTTATGTCCAATCCGTTTGTTTGTCTGTTTCTGTTTCATTGTTTTGTTTTGTTGTGTTTTGTCTTTTTGAATTTAGTCTTCTCTTTTCAGTATTGTTTACATATATGTTTTTTGTTGTGTTTAAGGCATTCCGTTTGTAAGCTTCGGCTTCTTGTGTAATGCCTCCACTTAGTAGTTTTATAAAGTGCTTATTCATGTGGAAATAATGAAATAATGAAGTCCCAGTTCGTGACACTTGTGTCCTTAAGCAAGACACTTAACCATTATTGCTTCGTCCTTCGGATAGGACGTAAAGCCGTTGGTCCCGTGTGTTGTGTAATGCACGTAAAAGAACCCAGTGCACTTATCGCAAAGAGAAGGGGTTTGCCCGGGGTGTTTCTGGTTTGATTGGCAGCATATTGCGCCACAGCACCTTGTAAACCATTACATTGTGCTATGTAAAGGAATAGGTCTCAAACTTCAAAAAGTAGCTCCACATTATATACCTTGCAGGAAAATACTAACAGTTGAAGCGCCTTGAGCGTCACTGAGTGACGAATATGAGCGCTATATAAGAAGCCACTAATTAATAATAACTTACCGATTCTGTCGAATAGTTCCCCTCCACTCATGTACTCCAGGAACAGATACTGTATGGTTCCTTCTTTACGCTGGCCATAAAACCTCACAATGTGCTCATCGTTTAGCATCCTGTGAATGCATACCTGCAACACAAAGTCACAAACTAACTGTAAATATACCAGGGCCCAATTTCATAGAGCTGCTTAAGCAGAAAATATTGCTAAACAATTTTCTGCTAAGCAGAAATCAGCATGCAAAGGCATGCAAAAGGGATGCAATCAGGCATGCAAAGGCTCTTTGTTCTTACCTCCTTTCTGACGTTTTCCACAGCACCCTGTGCTTTATCGAGACTTAATATCTTAACTGCCACTGCCTCCTGTGTGCTTTGGTTTACAGCTAGCTTCACCCTGTACAGAGAAACAATGAGTAATATTCTTCTTTAATTTCTTTGTATTTACTTCACAATATGTGTCAAAGTAAACATGACTTAAAAGCAAAGTATACCTTTGGTTTTTTTGAACTGTTCAATTGTTTTAATCCTATATAAATGTAGATATATATACAACAAAACTAACCTGTGAAAATATCATTTCAAAAGGTGGCAGCGTTTTTGAGATATTGCCGAAAAATCCGGAGTGGTTATTGTCCATGCAGGAAGAATAATCCGCAATTGGAACACACAATCTGAGAAACAATTCTGACAGAAACGCTTCTCAGATTCAAATTTGTTCTTATCAAAACTGATATATTTTTCCATAACCACATTACTCCAAAGTAAAATGATTCTCAAAATGTGTCATACTATCGAAAGCTGCTGTACTTCTAGCCGAGTAAGTTTTTGTTGCCATTAATTTCAAGAGTGATTCCCAAACATATACCTTCCCTTTTAAGCTTTATGTATAACATTGGTAATTGTCAAAGACCAGTATCTGCACAATTATGTGACCCAACATTTACATGAAATAACAACTTGTGAAATTTCAAGCTCAATCAGACATTATTGAAAAAAAAACACACATTAATTACAAGGTTTTCACTGTTTTGGGGTTTTGGACACGCGAGATCAAAACAAACTATTTTACTCATTTCCCCAAAACTACAGCATTTCAAGCAAAACTATTTCAAGGGAAGATTTCCACCATGACCATCTTTATACCGTGTAAGTTATGTGCAAATCTGTGAACATTCATATTTTAATCTTGCCAATGTTGTGCACACCCTTTAAAGGGTCCTAGATTGGTTTTTGTCAACAAATGCTGATTTACTATAAAGAAAGATACAATGGAAGTCACATAGTAATAATAATAATACAGAGTATTTATATTGCGCCAAATCCACCAAAATTAAGGTGCTCAAGGCACACTAGAGAGAATCCTCACACAGTACAGAAAGAGGAAAGTTTCAGCTGGCATGGTATTTTCACAAGAAAGTTGAATCCATCCCTGTTTAGCAGTTAGCGAGGTGACAGCACCTCTGGCCACAGCCTTCACGAACGGACACCAACCCTCAGAAATCTGAGAAACAATTCATGTATAAATCATTTCTCAAATTCGTTATGTTTTGGGGTAAAAAATTATCCAAACCATACTACTTTGAATGGAATCCTTTCACAAAATAGTTTACACCATCAACAGCTGTCAGTGCTTCTCACCACCAAGTAAATTTTTATGGTCAACATATTTGAGACAGCAACGGAACTAGGATAACATTTTAGGGGGGGGGGCACAAGGGGGTGCACCATTTTTTATGGGCACTTCTCACCAATGCAATGAAGGCTATACTGTTTTGGGCGTTTTTCTTACACAAGCCTCTTTTTACTATATTTTTAAAAGATAACCTGTCATGAAAGTGAACAAAAATACAATGATTGTCTACATGTATAGAAAAACAATTAATTGGTTCTTTTAAGGTAATCAAGGTGCCTTATCTTTGTGTCAGTGCATAAATGTTGTATCTCCTAAAATAGCACACAAGGGTACATAAAGCAGGAACAGTATGGAAAAGAATAGAGATGAATGAACAGCCCTTGATCTAGCCTAAATAGAACCAATTTGATTAGCTACTTGGACTACATGTACTTACTCGCCATATGCCCCCTCGCCTAGAGTCTGCACAAAGTCCCAACCCTCCACAAACGGGGTGATCATACTTGTTGGTAGAGTGTGATTATTACCCGGACATTCTGTAAACAAAACACAAAAAGAGACATTAGTTTATAAAAGTTGGCGGTTAGAGGTAGCTGGAGGAAGCAAGATGACACTGTTGTTACTATCGTCCCAACTTTAGAATCGTCCCAGCTATAGTTGGGACCGGGCTCACCTTGAGTGATACAGTTGGGATGGCCCAACTGTAGCTGGGATCCAGAGAACGATCTGTCAAACCAAGCAGGGAACCAGTTGCTCTTAGTTTCAGTCTTTTTGCATAAGATAGTACCAGATAGACAGCTGGTTGGTATTGCGTACGAGCCCAGTTGTATGCAGAGAGAAACTGGGTAGGATTGAAAATTGCTTTGTTTTTGAGGCCAACCTTTTGTGGTTATCTACATTTCCTTTCCCCACGCTGTTTGTTAGTGTTACTATCTATCACATCAGGTAATCCTATCTAAAGTTGGGCCGTTGCAATTTTTTTTGGGGGGGGGGCAGAGTGAATTTTCTGGACCCACCTTGAGCTCACTGCGACTGCGAGTACAAAGAACACAAAGAGCATAACTGTAGGTAGGTGCATAAAATAAAGTTGAAGGGCAAAAAGTTTAGAATAGGATTTTGTACCTGATTACTAAACTAGGTTTATGGAGACAACAACAGTGGAACAAACCTTGTTCTAGGACTAGGAGGAGTAACTTTGATTGTGCCCACCAGCATTGGTTGCTTCTAAATATTCTAGGTAAATTGATTTACATTCCTGTGCAATGTGCCGTAGGGAACAACGGTGAAGCAATAATATTAAATGAATAATAATAATAAATAATATACTGTCATTTTGTCAACGTCTGCCATTTGTTGTCACGCCATGGTTGTTTACACTTCTTCGGCTGCGTTTGCCACCGTCCGTCTGCTTTTTTAACTAGGCCACTTTCATCAAAAATGGTATACTAACAAACTACTAGTACGTCTAACACTACAGAGTACAGACTACAGTAACATGGGATGAATAACAAGAAAATTATTGCACGCTATGTGATGGGGCCCATGGGTCTTGCAGTTGCACCACCACAAGGGGGCAGCGAGATGACACCTTACCTTGCCCCCTCCAGGATCGATACAAACACCAGTCAGTGACCAAGGCAGCCATATGGACCCCCCAAATCACAGGTCCTAACTACATTTGCAAACTGATCGGAGGGTAGTCTATACTTTGATAGAAATTAACGTCAACTTACGTTTTTATTTCACTTCACAGAATTGAAAAAGTGAAGTTACAAACTTGCTACAAATACCATTCCAAGTGAATGACACATCATCCGTCTGCTGCATGCAAACCTAGGCCCAAACCGCACACGGTACCAACTACAGTACGGGCGTAGGAATGATTGATCCTCACAATACCATGGGTTGGACAAGTTGGAGAGCGGTACATACAGTTTTTAAATCGACGTTTGAGTAAAAAATGTATCACTTACAAGATATGTTATACTCTTTAGAACTATTTTGAATACAATACTATTATATGAAATTGTTATTTTGTAAATTGTGTTCATTAAATTCAAGGAGGGGACCTATAACACCCCTATTAACAAAATGAACCAGTCTAAAGAGTTAGTCAGTTACCCTTCCAGAATGAAAACTTTTTAGATTTGTATTTATAATGCTTATGAGCTTTAGACGACTGGGATTCATACAGCAGACAAAAGTTTGCAAACTTTATAGCCCCCTCTGGTGTTGAAATGTGTACAGAGTTTTGTTCTCGTGCGCAGAAAAAGCCGCTTAGTTTGCATATTGTTTGAAAATGAAACATTAGTGGAAAACAACACCAACAATTGTTCATTGAAGTTTAAAGAATAAACCGTCAATACTTGCATTGTTTGTTTGTATTTTTGTTCATGTTTCCTAAACTTTAAAGCGCTGCAATCTTTGTGGGGTGCTATAAAAACTGTAGGCCCTATGATGTATTGCATGTACGTGTTTAAGTCGATGGTGTCAATCCAGTGCCTCCCAATAAACATCACAAACAAAATCCATTCTACTTTCAGAAACCGCTTCTGAAGGGTTTATTGATATTTCTTTACACTCAGTAAATTACATCAAAAGACAACTTCATAAACAAAAATACTGACTAATAGTAATAGCAAGAAATAAGTATGCAAACATTTTTTTTTTTTAAATTGTATTTTGTTCAAAAATACTTCAAATGCAAACCCATAATATTTTCAAAGGAAATAATTAGTAAGAAAAAGCTACAAAATATGAGTACTGTAATAAGAGTGTCGTAATAAAAAGACCGTCTGGCCATACAAAGAGTTACAAAATTAAATTGGCACTCATACGAAGTGGCGACTACACAAATTAAAACTTATTTCAGATTCCACTAAACATTTTGATGTAAAATAGACCCTTACATTAACTTTTCTTTGAGTTAAAAAATAAAAATTGGGCCTGAGCACCGATATAATTTTCATAACACAAAACCACTCTTCTCTTACACAAAAACCAAATTAATTCAGCATGTGGAAGATCTACTTTTTAATCAAAAGTTCAAACCTCACAAACTTAATTAAGATATAGTTTAAAAATTGTTGTATTTTAATTATATAAAAAGTTTTTACAACATTGGCCAACCAAACGCCCCCCCCTCCCACACACACACATTCATGTTTGACTACCTCGTAAATTGAGAACTTCGCTTCATTTTGTTCTCCCGTGGGTTTTGGTACAAGCAAAGCGAGGACGTCCTCGCTCTGTCAAAACACAGAGATTCTCTTTCTCAGTTTGAATAGGCAGACGCCCTCAACGTCACCCAACACTCTTTTCATCTCAGTACTTTTCTGAACTGTTCGTTCAATTGTTGGGTTTTGTTTGTTTATTTATTTGTTTGGATGATCTTCCCAACAAGGGAACTCGGCAAAGCTCCCACATTATAAAACTAGTAACAAACTTTTGGTAACCGTATAATTATGCAGAAGTCTTACAAAGAATGTAAATATAATTTACAGACGTCTGAGGTAAACTTAAAAAGCTGTTCAAATCTTAGTCCCAATTTCTCAGAGCTGCTTAAGAAGACAATGGTGCTTAACAACTTTCTGCTGAGCAAAAATTAGCAGAATATCAGTTACAAACTACACATATGACATGCCTTTGCTATTTAGTAAACCTTTTTTTAAATAGTAAGCATTGTGCTTACAGCTACTTATTGTGCTTTTAAACGGAAGGGTCGATAGATTGATAAATTCTCCCAAACCATCAAAACTGACTTGGTGAGAAGCACTGCAGATGTTGGTAGTATCCACTGCTTTGAGAAAGGATTCCCTTCAAAGTAATATGGTTTGGATAATGTTTCACCCAAAACATTTGAATCTGAAAAAACTATTCATGCAAGAATCGTTTCTCAGACTTGCTGCCGTACCCGCTGTCACATCGCTAAACGAGAACGGATTTGACCAATCTATGACACTACCTTTAAAAGTAGCTCTATGAAATGGGTCCACAGGACAAACAGAAAAAATTGTACCAAATTGTATCTTTGTATTTATAAATTTATACAATAAGCACCGGCAGAATCAGACGTCATCTGCCGTATTCACAGACTTAGTCTGGTTCGGCTCCAAGTATAGGTAGTCATCCTTGTTCAAATCGGACATGATGAGGTACCCCTGCAAAATACAAAAAACATGATGTTAAAAACATTGTCAATTAAGCGAAACGGTTTTGAACCTGAAATGTGTCTTTGTATCTAATTCATTTCTAACAAAACCTTTATAAAAGGAGAGGGATTTACCCAGCTCTCGTTCCCTTTTTTATGTCAGCGTGCACAGAGGCAACACTACCGTCAGAAGCATCTCACGGCCCCAGGGAACCCGACCGCCCAGCACGCTTCCCTAAGTTTACCCAGCTCTCATTCCTTTATTAATTGGGTCAGTGTGCACAGGGGCAGCGCTGACGTGGGAAGCGTATCATGTCCCAAGAGACTCAAGGAAGGCTGCACAGATCATCTTAACAAACAGCACAGACTGTCAAAACGACCTGAGCAGTTGACCAGTAGTTTCAAAAACATCTCAACTGAGAAATTGGTTAGATATAAAACTGTTTTTGTGTTGCTTTCTTTGTCAGAAACATTTAGTTTTACTTCTAATACATTTCGGAAATATTACCAAAAGTTAGAACTTTTGTTGACCCAGTAAAAGTGATAATAGGCACTAAAATAATTTTTTTAGATAATTGTTTTCTTAACAATATGCAAAATACGTAACTAATTCATCCAGGTCCAGTGAACGTGATGCATTATCTTGTTTGCTAAATTTATGCAAATAGGGTGATGAATATGTATGACACTTACACTTGCGTCAGCCATCAAGCGATCCAGTGTTGTACATACTTCGGTGAAGGTTGGTCGTTCGTCGGGGTTTTGATTCCAGCATTGTTTCATCAAATCAAAGCTAGAAATGAATTTTAAAAAGAAGGAAGATTGTTAATTTCATAGAAATGGCAGTTTTTTTAACTCTAATTCTCGATTATTTCTTCGAAGCAACAGTTTAAATGTTGAAGAAAGCAAACAGACAAAAAAGTGAAAATGAAAGAAAAAAATAAATTGAGTTGAAATCAGGAGAATATTAGTTTGTATATGTTTCGTCACTTCTTCTCTAGGGCTTGATTTTGAACTTGTGATCTGTGGAAGTAATTGAAATTTGACATTTGAACTTTGAACCTTACACGTCATCACTGCAGTGCTCTGGTTTGGGCAGTCTGTAGCCAACCTTGATCTTCTCTATTACTTCACGAGATGACATGCCTGGATAGGGATGGGAGCCTGGAGAAGAAAAGCAGACAAAATTAAGAACAAAAATTAAAAAGTTGAAACAAATTGTAATGGTGACGGGGTATTTCCTATTTACAAATAAACAGATGTGAATTATGCTCATTGTTTTTGACTGCTAAATAATAATTGAGACGCACTTTTCAAAGAGAAATATTACATCAAATCAACAACAACAACTATAACAACAAAAAACAACAACAAAAAAAGAACAAAAATAACAACATCATCAACAACATCAACAACAACTACTACAGCAGCAGTGACAACAACAACAACAAAAAACACCAACATCAGCAACAACAACAACGCAAAACAAACAAACAACCTTACACCCCCAACAAGCAACAAAAAAAAAGTACCCGTAAATTTTACAGTTATTGTTCGGTACCGATGGTGCCATGTAAAATCACCGTAATTACTGAACATTTCTACACGTAGCTCTTGACATCATCGATCAAAATCAGAGTGTTAATTTCACTTGTTGGTTTTTTAAGACTGCAAGTGAAGTAAAAGATAGGCAGTAGAGAGGCCTACCTAACGTAACAAGCTCCCACATGAGCACAGCGTAACCCCACACGTCACTCTTCGACGTGTAGATGTTATCCAGTAATGATTCCGGGGCCATCCAACGGACCGGTACCCGGCCCTTTGATTTCATCTCGTATTGACTTTCATCTTGGATATCTCTGGCCAGTCCGAAATCAGACACCTTGGCGACGAGATCCTCTCCGAGTAGAATGTTTCGAGTTGCAAGGTCGCGATGAATACACTGAAGAGAAATTACAGAAAAACGGAGTAAGCACATGGACAAAATTCTGAATTGTCAAAGACCAGCTGGGCTTGAATTCCCAAAAGCTCCAAGATTCATCTTCAGATTATTTGTCAATACTTACCATAGTGATTTGTATTGTGACATTACACTTTGTTTAGCAATTAAGATCGATTGGCAGTTATAGATCAATCTTAACTCTTTGTGAAATCGAAATCGAGATCAAAACTAATTTGCTTACAAAAATTACAGCATTTCGAGTAAAAATTATTTAAGGGAAGTTTTCCCAACATGCTCTGGTGTGGTCAGCAGCAGAGTGTGGGTTCGAATCCCGGTCATGACACTTTGTGCCCTTGAGCAAAGCACTTAACCACAATTGCCGTACAGATTTAGGAAGGTCGTGCATTCTGCTCTACCAGCCTGGCTCCTAGTGGATGACACCCTAGCCTACATCCTTACGGACTGTGAAGGGGGTATAACCCTGTTTCAGCCCCAGGAGTAGGTGGAAACGTGCCCCAGTTGATTTGGGTCGACAGCCCAAATCAGTTAAGTGTAGCCCTCACCTTGATGTGGCCGTACGGCCTTGTGAGTTAGGCGATATCTCATTTTTTTTAAAGTTGACTGAAAGGGTATAAGACTAATGTATATATTTGGTTTGTGGTAACACCATATGTATAATTATCTTCTTTGGTGTGTAGATTTTGTTCTTTAGAGAACTTGTCTTGCTATTTGTTCTACTACCGCGGAACAGATTTTCGGAATTTGGGAGACTTCTCAGTTCTGAAAAGAACTTTCTTGCTTATTAACTACTACCTGGGCGGGAGGTAGGAAATCGGCCTGGACTACTACTTTAGCTTTGTGGATCGGGGGGACCTCTCGTAATTAACTGCACTGTCGCGGAGTGAGTTCTTTTTTATCTCAATGTTTCGACTAGCTTGCTCTAGTCATCGTCAGGAGACTACTTACCATTTTCGAGGAGAGGTATTCCATCCCGTTGGCGACCATGTTGGCAAAGGATAAGATTTCATCCGGAAGAAGAAAGTTCCTCTTCTCTTCCTTGAGGTTTCCATATTGCTCCTTTGAACCCGTACGTATATGCCTCAGGTAGGACTGCAGGTTACCATTTGGTAGGTATTCCATGATGAGGAAATAGGGCTCTGAGGATACCAGTGAGAAAAAAGAAAGAAAACAAAAGTGAATAAACCATTAATTTACTATTATTCCTCTGTCTGTTTTAAGCTTATCTACCACTTTATTTAATCAAATTTTCATCATCTACTTTTACCGACTGTTTGTCTTCTCTAATGTGCATTTCTGTATATTTTTGTTACAGACTGTCTGAGTTTGAATATTGTAATTTTCAATATTGTAAATTTCATGTAATTCAGCCTTTGGCTGCAATGTGTTTTAGCAATAAACCAATTAATTAAAATCAGTGATAATACAACAGTTGAAAAATTATACGTATTATAAAGGATTAGACTTATTCAAATGAATAGCTCGTCATCATGCCGTTAAGCCTTCGAGAAAGACTCTGCTTGGGTTGAAATGTCAGGACACTAACTAATTTTTTGCATTTATACTACAGGTCCTTTTGGTTGGTAAGCAGTTTGTAACAGCTAATTCCATTTTCTCAATCATGCCGTTAATGCGGCACAAGTCTACAGTAAACAACACTGACTTCTGGCTGACAAAATAACTCTACCTTTATTTTTGAAGATAAAATAGAAAATTGGAGAGAATGTCTATAAATTAAAGATTGCATAGCTCACCCTGTTCAGTGCAGAATCCCATCATTGTCACGACATTCGGGTGAAATCCCAGGTTGAGATACATGTTTCTCTCCTTGTTGAAATCGCTCTTGTCTGTCTCAGTCGCTGTGGCTAAAATTGAAAACAAGCAATACAATTTCTAAGTAACTCATCCATAAAAACCCTGCGGAACACTAATGTTTTCAACTATACACAAAGGAAGAACCTCCACACATTATAAGTGTATGTAGCGCCAAGCTGTGTTCCCATATTGTTCCTCATATCTGATATACCAAGGGCAGCTGAAATCAGAGGGTAAACCTACATGCTTTGGTCACATTACAGTCATTTGTCCCATGACACCCAGCACATCCACAAAGGCACACTCTCCATGCATGTGATATTAACGCCAAGCAAACCTTCCCAGGTGAAATAAAAGGGTGTACAAACTTTCCGATCCTAGTCCAAACCTAATAATATTCAACCAATGGCAATGAATGCCTATCTAGCTGTTGGTGACATGGGACCATGGTGAAAGTTAACAAATCATGAATATTCGTTATTCTGTGGAGGTTCATCCACACAGAAATACGCCTGGTTCATGACGTCACAAGCTCAAACAGCGCCCTCGATCACTGAGCTACAGTACGACAGCAAATCTCAGTCACAGTGGTTACAGTTAAGAAAAATCATCGTCGTTTTTAGATGAGTATTTGATATATTGACAAGTACAAAGGATGTGAATTTCTTTAAAGAAAATATTCACTGTTACACCATATGTTCATAATCAACCCTTACTACAGGACAAACAAGGGAGTGGGCTTGTTTCATATGCCAACTTACTCTTCAGCATCTTTACGGCGACAGTCGTCATGACTCCCTTCTTGCGTATGCCATCAGCTTCAGCTTTGTGGACGGTGGCGAACGAGCCGGCCCCAAGCTGTCCCATTATGTGGAGCAACTCCCTCGGAAACTCTTTCCCGTTCGGCTCGAAGTTTGACGCCTTCAACAGAGAACCTGCCGAATCTGACCATCTATTGTCATCTTTGACGCCGATGTAGTCGTTTGGTCTTGATGTAGACTGGAGTACCATGGATAAAATAATTCACCATTTTGATGATTTAGACACAATTTTGTTTTACTTACGTTTGACAAGCCTAGCCTCAACTGATGTTGGCCATGCCTAAGAGATTTCAACCATGGCTCTATAATTTATTATATTTTTTTTAAAGAGATATTGCCTAACTCTCAAGGCCGAACGGCCACTTCAAGGTGAGGGCTACACTTAACTGATTTGGGCTGTTGACCCAAATCAACTGACACCAGGGGCACGTTGCCACCTACTCCTGGGGCTGAAACAGGGTTACCCCCTTTACAGTCCGTAAGGATGTAGGCATGGGTATCATCCACTAGGAGCCTGGCTGGTAGAGCAGAATGCACTACCTTCCCAACTTTTTTCGAAGCAATTATGGTTAAGTGCCTTGCTCAAGGGCACAAGTATCATGACCGGGGTTCGAACCCACACTGTGCTGCTGACAACACCAGAGCTTGGGTCCGGTGAACTAGACCACTCGGCCACGACACGCCATAATCCAATTATTCCTGTAGCGTGGTTTCTTGGCGAATGTTTATTTTCAAACTTGTAAATGTTTTGTTTAGTCCAGCTGTTTAATTCTTTGTTTATTTTACAACCATTATTGTTAATTTCATTCCACAACACTGCAAAAAATGTTGGTGAAACCTTTCACAAGTTTTTTTGGGGCAAAGTAACTTCCTCAGTTATTGTTGGTCAAGGCTTGCCCAACAAAAGCATTAATTTCTGTTGTTGGGCAAACAATGTTTGCCCCTTTTTTTTATAAGAAGTGAAACTAAGGTAAACAGAATTCACCATAATTGTTGGTTGCACTACATGCACATATTGATCAACTTTTTGGTAGTTTGAATTAATTCATTTCAAAGGAATTTCATGAACTAAACCTACCCTGGATGCCATCTCCACGTGGCCCTCGTTTGACCGGTTACTTTTCTTGAATCTGTGCTTCATGACGAGAATAGTCACCAGGATCACAGCAAGTACGACGAGGAAAACCGCAACGACCGACACGGCAATAACGACCGTGGATGAACCTCCTGGCACTGTAATGAAAATCGTAATCAGTCCATTATAAGTCCCACTCACAGGACTATCAAAGAGAGTTAACTTCAAATCCTTAAGTGCAGGAAGGTTTAACTAATTACTGGCTCCCGATCGCGGGGAGGGGTGTTTGAAACCTCAGAGCCTAGCACAAGCTGTCAGTGTAAGCAAGACATCTGGAAGCCTGCACAGACTGCTCCACTTTATCAGAGGGTTAGATGTGTGGGTAGGTCTGTATGTTTGTACATTTTCGTGCACGACGGTATGAGTGAAAATAACAAAACAACTACAACTCTGAAACCTGATCCCCCTGCTAGATATGTGGAATAGTCCAGTCTAGGATATTAACCGACTTTGACTCCCCCCAGGGCATTGCACTTTGGAGAAAACAGTGAAATAAATAACATGTGACATGGCTTTGTGTTCAGTGCTCTCTTAAGGGAGAGTTGTCTTTTACAATAACTATATTGAGCCGATAGGGGAAATAATTTGGGGGAATTGTTGTGCCTATGATGATACAAGCCTGGGATTTGGCAAACAGTCAGAGTATGTCGCGCGAAAGATGATTGACTGAAAAAAATATCAGTGGAATAACAAGCCATTTTCAAAGTTTTCAAAATGGCTGCCGTTGATTGTTATACCACCAATATTTTATTTAAGGACAAATCTACGATGGCCCTTCAGCAAAATATCTTTCTTATGACATGCTTTGACTGTGAGCCAAGTTCCATTCTTGCATCATCAAAGGAATAATTTCATCATCCTACCTGCCGAACTAAAAGTCCCGAATGATACTATATTTAAGCTCCTTAACATCAGGACCCAATTTCATAGAGCTGCTTAAGCAGAAAATATTGCTTAACAATTGTCCGCTCAGCAGAAATGAGCAGGATACCACCCTCATCAAAGTGAAGGCCTTCACTAAGCAGTCCTAAGTAGTCAAATAAGCAGTCATTATAGGCAGTTTAATAAGCATTTTTTTAAGTAGTCAATTTTTTTCTTCATGCGTTTCATATAGGGCTTCGAAGGCTTAATAGGGCTTCGAAGCCCTATAGTCATTCGCTAAGCCCTCCCACAGACGAAAAATGCAAATGAGCTAAGCCTTCATTTTACGCTAAGCAGTCGTAGAGGCTGCTTGAAGCTCTATATTTAAGCAGTTGACCACTTCTATGAAGGCTTAATATAAGCAGTTAATTACTGTCTAAATGAAGCTCTATGTTGCTTCTTTGAAGGCTTAATGTAAGCAGTTAAATGTCTAAATGAAGCTCTAATATGTTGTTTCTATATGAAGGCTTAAAGCAGTTGACCGTCTAAATGAAGCTCTGTCATAAACCTGAGGGCACAATTACATGCTCTGCTCACAGTGCAATACTGGGCTTGCGATCACCATTATTCACTTAACAGAACAAGTGCCAAATTTCTGTGCAACTGCAAGTGCAACTGTAAGCAAAGAATATAACAAGAAGTTTGCAATATACATGTAAAACAAAATTCCCTGGTGAAAAACAGGCATGATACAATTCCCTGCTTCCGTAGCGTTGATTCTAATGCTTCTATTTTCAGATACTTGAAGACTGATACTTTCAAATAACTGTCGATGTTGAAATGACATCTTGGACTTGCAGGCTAACTAACTTCACACAATATCCATTGTAATTTATAAAGGGAGCCCATCTTCATCCAACCTTCCTTTGAGCAATTAGTGTGTTTGAGCTTGACTTGAAGTACTAGTAGTGCTGCCTTCAGACTCAGAGCCATGCTGCACCATCAATCATATAAAACTGTTGCATCTGATGAAAATGATTGTCTCTCCATTCGAGCAACAATTCAGGCACACACTGTGCATTAAAGCTTGTACCTGATCCATGATGATTTAATGTTACAACTACACCTCACATTGTTGAGAAACAAATCCATGGCATCTCTAATCATCAAAGGAAATTCCTCCATGCTCCGATACGTTGACAAAAACAAAGTGATGTTGATACACAGACTGTATTACTATTACAAGTCCCCTCCATGGTCATACACAGTGTAGGGCCATACAGCAGAAAATAGCTTACCATTGGTTATATCCTTGCTAATTCTCTTCAAACGTCCATGTTCTGTCATGTTTGTTTATCTATTGTCTTGTTTAATGTCCACTGAGTAAAGAATATAACTTCCATTGCTTGCAAGTGTTTTTTCACCTAATTGTGGTATAGAAGCATAAACACCAACACCTTCAACACAAGCAGTGCTTCCAGTAGCCATTGAACTTTCAATATGAGTGCCAGTTGGAATTCAAACACAGGAAGTGTTGTGCAATGGACAGTGTCAAGTTACACTCTTTGCAAGGCCCCCTAAGCCTTCATTTCTTCAAACTTTTTAGAATTAGCCTTCGACTGCTTAGATGAAAAAGTTGTGGATTTCTTGACTAATTAATTCCAACAAAAACTCCTGACTGCCTATGAAAATGCCTTTGACTTTGAATGACTACTTTTGGACTGCTTATTAAGCAGTCTGTGTAACCAACAGCTTACAGACTGCTTAATAATTCCAATCGACTGCCTAGTTAAGCAGTCACAGCAGTAGACATGCTTACGACTGCTTACAGACTACTTACAGACTGCTTAATAAGCAGTTTTCTATGGTAAGGGCAGTCACAAATTGTGCATGTGGCATAGTGGGTTGGCTGGTAACCTTATTCTGGTAAGCATCATTTTGTTGTGCTTAGCTACTTTTGTGCTTAAGCAGCTCTATGAAATTGGGCCCAATAGTGACAATTAGTGGGGTCATGGATTAGTTTTTGTCAGCGTAAATCATAAAGAAAGATACAATAAATGTCACCTGTGAAAGTTTCAGTTGAAATACAGTGTCTAAGGCTGAGAAAACAGCAACAAAAGAAGAAACAAAAATCACGGTCGAATCCATCCACGTTTAGCGAGGTGACAGTGGGTACCAACCACATATCTGTTGCCACAGCATTCGCGAACGGACACCAACTCTCAGAAATCTGAGAAATGATTCATGCATAAATCGTTTCTGAGATTGAAATGTTTTTGTGCTTCTCATCACTAATTAAGTAAAGTTTTCATGGTCATTAGTTTTTGGAGTATTTACAAATCCATGACCCTACCTTTAACGCATGAAAGTGGAAAATGTGAATGACAGACAGTTCCCAATACTGCTTAGAGGCAACGCTGGTGCCCTTTCGAAACAACGGCGTCCGTTCGCGAATGCTGCGGCAAGAGAGTTGGTACGACATCAGCTGACATCCGCTGGATGGATTCGACGTTCGTGTGAAAATATCATGACATTTTTTTGCTCTTTTCTCAGCAAGTTGACACTGCATTCAGCTGAAACTTTCACATGTGACTTCTAATTTGTATCTTTCTTTATAATTCTGTCTATAAATCATGCATTTATAGACAAAAAACAATCTATGAGCCTACCTTTAAAAAGAATGACAGGGAAAATTCTTATTAGAAGTAACTTACCTATTCCACAATACTGTCCACTCCAGTCATTGACGCAGTCACAGATTCCTTCGTTATCACATGTGCCACCGTTAAGACAGTCCCCATCACGTGTGCAGAGCGGTCCGCTTCCTGATGGACAAAATAATGAATTTTTTACAAAATATGCAAATTTGGAAATGGAAAATGTTCTTAATCTAGGGCAAAAATACCACTAAAATCAGCAAAAAGGTTTCCATTTGTAACGTCATGTATGAGCTCCCGTATCCGTTGTCAACGTGCATGCGTAACACGGAAGCCGTGGTTACGCATCACGTGAACATACAAAGTGTTGAGGTATCCGTATCCGTACCCTTGCGAAACCTCTATATTGTTTATACGTACCTCCCTGTCCGCACTTTGGCCCCGTGAAACCAGACGTGCACATGCACTCTCCAAATTGTACGTCACAGGTCCCCATGTTTAAGCATTCGCCATCATTGGTACATTCTGTCATAAAAAAATAGAACAGGAAAAATACACAATTTTAAAATCCTTCTGGCAGTTAACCAGATTGAAAATTCAAAGTAAACAATCGAGAAGTTTGCTACAACATTTTTTCATCAAGATAATGTTGCCATCGCCACAAAACACCATAACTTTTAGGTTTGCCAACAATGGGAAGGGGATTTTTGGACACTAGGGGGCAGCAGACTTACCAGGTAAATCTGTGGATTCTCGGAAATAAATGACGTGATTTACACCTAGCGTTTCAAAGTCTTCCATTGACGTAGCCTGAACATCTGGCGCCACACTTCGAGGCTTGTGAATAACGCCAGATACCGGCCTTAGAACCTGGCAGTTACCTGCCAGATTGACCTTTGACCCTCATGTCATAATACTGTGTGTGACCGTACACACTGACACATGCGCGAAGTATCACTATCACGGCCCAACTTCATAGAGCTTATTGAGCTGGATGCTTAAGCAAAAAAGTAGCTATAAGCACAACAAAATTATATGCTCGCCCCAAAAGTTACCAGCCAAAATACCATGTCTCAGCATATGGCATAATTTTCTGGTATCCTGCCTATTTTTGCTTAGCAGAGAATCCTTAAGCAATATTTCTTGCTGAAGCAGCTCTAGGAAATTGCACCTGACGTCAATGCGCATATTATTATGCCTATCCAGTGAAATCATTGGGTTTTGTAAGACCAGTGCATGTATTTATCCGTGCTGATAAAGACAGGGGGGGCCACTCCACCAAAGACACGGGCATGTGATCAGACTGATGAGTAACCGATCTTACTTACCGATTTCACAAAGAGCCCCAGAGAAACCAACTAAGCACTGACATCTCATGTTCACACAGGTTCCTTGGTTGAAGCATGGATTGCTTGCTGAACATGCCTCTGTAGGGAAAGAATTAATATTTGATCAGGAAAAAAGTAGCAAGGAGTAAAATTCTAGTTCATTGTTCACTCTCTGTAGACTGTCACCATGAGCCCAAATCTGATTAGTCATGGGAATCTGCATTAACAGAAGAAACAAAACCTCCGTGAGGGCGCTGTTTGGGCTTGTGGCGTAAAAAGGGTCTTATAAAATGAAACACAATGGACTTACTTTCGTATTCACAAATTCTTGGAAATAAATGACGTGATTTACACCTAGCATTTCAAAGTCTTCCATTGACGTAGCCTGAACATCTGGCGCCACACTTCGAGGCTTGTGAATAACGCCAGATACCGGCCTTAGAACCTGGCAGTTACCTGCCAGATTGACCTTTGACCCTCATGTCATAATACTGTGTGTGACCGTACACACTGACACATGCGCGAAGTATCACTATCACGGCCCAACTTCATAGAGCTTATTGAGCTGGATGCTTAAGCAAAAAAGTAGCTATAAGCACAACAAAATTATATGCTCGCCCCCAAAAAGTTACCAGCCAAAATACCATGTCTCAGCATATGGCATAATTTTCTGGTATCCTGCCTATTTTTGCTTAGCAGAGAATCCTTAAGCAATATTTCTTGCTGAAGCAGCTCTAGGAAATTGCACCTGACGTCAATGCGCATATTATTATGCCTATCCAGTGAAATCATTGGGTTTTGTAAGCCAGTGCATGTATTTATCCGTGCTGATAAAGACAGGGGGGGCCACTCCACCAAAGACACGGGCATGTGATCAGACTGATGATTACCAATTTTACTTACCGATTTCACAAAGAGCCCCAGAGAAACCAACTAAGCACTGACAACTCATGTTCCACAGGTTCCATGTTAAGCATGATTGCCTTGCTGAACATGCTCTGTAGGGAAAGAATTAATATTGATCAGGAAAAAAGTAGCAAGGAGTAAAATTAGTCATTGTTCACTCTCTGTAGACTGTCACGTGAGCCCAATCTGATTATATGGGAATCTGCATTAACAGAAAAAACAAAACCTCAGTCACCAGGTTGGTGAGGCGGTGCTTGTGACTGCTTGTGGGAAAAAATATTCGTTAAAAATGAAACAAGGACTAACTTTCGTATTCATGCTGAATTATTCGTTGGCATCTGCATCGTGAACGCTAGGTCTGATTAGTGGTTGACATACCTCGATAGGCAATACCTCCTTGGCCTTTACTCCGGCTTGACCAAAAATGTATTTCAGCTAATTGAAAAAAATATGGACTTTACCTTTGTATTTCTGAAGTGGTGCAGAAATTCCCACAGCGACCTATTGTCTATGTACATATTCAAATATGAAATAAAATTTTTAGCTGCAAATTTTAAGAGATTTTTAAGTATGGCAAAAAAACATAGTTTGGTATAATTTTGAGATGTGTCCAGAAGCATCGTGCACAAGTGTTTTTTTTTGCACGCAACTTGAAAAGTAACCGATTAAACTGCATTCAAAACCAGTTCAACGTGGGACAATTTTCCAAGTTTGCAGACATATCCTTTAACCACTTAACTGCGTATGACGAGATATCTCGTCATCACAAACTTACCCTTATATTGCGTATGACGAGATATCTCGTCATCACAAACTTACCCTTATATTGCGTATGACGAGATATCTCGTCATCACAAACTTACCCTTATATTGCGTATGACGAGATATCTCGACACCAAGTTTGCAGTTTAAATGAGGTCAAAGACACGCTCTTTGACCCCGGGTAATCCCCTCTTACGTGTCTTGTATGATGAGATATCTCGTCATCACAAAGTTACAGTCAGGCAGTGTGTGGCGCCACCAATCGGCGAGTTTTCTTACTAAATATGGCGACTTCACGAAAGCAACCGCGCTTGTCATGTGTGCAAGCTTTGACCCAAGCTTTGGATTCAGATCTTGAATTGTCAGACTCTCTCATGTCTGTTGATAGTGATGATGATTCAGAAATTGAAGAGCCATGTTTACAAGGTGCTGAAGACATTGATGATACAGCAGCCTCAGATATAAGTGGGGATATTCGGAGCAATTCAGGGTCTGATCATAGCTTTCCATTTATCCTTTTTTTGCATTGTTTTCCTTAAATTAATTCCGCATTGGGGTTTAGCTAAAGATAAACAATTACGCAGTTAAGTGGTTAAAGATATTGATAACTTACTTGGTGTTTCACAGAAGGTACCATCGTATTCTAGAGTGCAGATACATATCGATTCGGGATTGCATATGCCGCCGTTTCTACACTCATATGGTCCAGGCAGGCGTGTGCAGTCCTGTGACGTCACTGTGAGGAAATGCATAATTATTTATTAATTATTATTATTATTTATTCAACCTCAACAATACAAGAGCAAAAAATACACTACAAGGCAATAAAAGGAAAAAATAAAAACACTTTTTCGTGGGTGGTTTTTTTCCAGGGTAATTAGCAAAAAATTCCAAATGGCTGACCTACCAAAAAATGAAAAGAAATCTGAAGTTTAGTTGTCTGAAAACATATCTGATTGGTTGGAGGCTGAGAGACTGAGAGACTTTAAATATGTTTTGAGTATTATTGAATATTTTAGCATTTAGCATCGGTAACTATGGGAGTTGATTTAGTGTGGTGCACCCATTAGTAAAGTAGGGCAGATGATGACTTGACCTCGAGACTGCATAATGATGAGACAGAGGGTCAGTGGCTTTCCTTCCAACATCATGACATTGGCCGGTCAAACTTTTCCGGGTCCGCCGGATGCCACACACTCCTCTGTCTATCGGTCAACAATCTTCCATATCTAGAACACGAAGGTCGATGGTTCCGGTATAAGGCCAAATAATTAAAAAAACATGTTTAGCGTCCCCGCCCGCTTCTATTTTAGAGGCCCCACCTTTTATTAATTTTTATGTAGGCCTATATTTTATGAATCAACTTTTTCAATCTCTGACAACAACAAAAAATTCTAAAATATATAAGATCGTATTTTTTTACTTTTACTTTAGCACACCCAAAAAACACAAAGAAAAAAACTGGCAACCATCTCAAAAAATAGCCCAGCCGTGTTGGGTGGCAACTTAAAAAAATAAAAAGAAAAAAAAGGCCCGCCTCCTTTAAAAAAAAAATGCAGGACGCTAAACATTTTTTTCATTATATTTTTTTTGCCTTTAATGGTCAACAATCCTCCACATCTAGGATGTGAAGGTCAGTGGTTCCGGTATAAACCCAAATTGGGAATATTAATACCCATGTGATGTTAAATACCCATGTGATGTTTAATACCCGTGGTGTTTAATACCCAGTATACAGAAGAAACAATATTCAAAGAAATTACTGCAATCAACCTGCATTATACTGTTTTGCGAACCCCCTTCCACCCGAATTCTAACGGACATAAATTTATATTATGCGCAAATATACTTTTCTGCGCATTATAATTAAAGGAACATTACAGATTTGGTTTTTGCTAACAAAACAGTTGCTGGCAGTGTAAGCACTTTATGTAATCCTCCATATACATAAACTGACAAACCTGTAGAAGTTTGAGATCGATCGGCCATCTGGGTCGCGAGAAAATAGTGAAAAACCGATTACAAATTTGCATGAAATCATATAGATTCAAAAAATGAATAAAACGCTCACTGAGCAATAAACTCCAATCGGAAAATTAGTTTATTCATTTCTCATCAAATATGGCATTTCAGACAGAAATATTTTGAGGGATGTTTTCTACTATATCATCATTAGACCGTGTAAGTTTTATGTAAATCTGTGATCAAAAAGTATATTTTTAAAAGTTTTTTTCCTACCAATTCTGTAATGTTCCTTTAACTAATAGAAACATTTTTGAAGTTGACTTTTATTGGGCTTGCAACTGTTTGGCTACATTCATAAAAGTGTCCCTTTGGAGATTCCAATGATCAGGCCTTTAAATATTTCAATTTAATTAAGTTGGCAGAATAATTACTAGAATGTTTTTGCGAACTGTAGCCAAAATCGCTAATTTCAGAAGCAGCATATATTATGTTACACGTTGGACAGTTTTGCAAGTACTAATTTACTTTAAAATAATTACCTGGTAGAATTTTTGCACATTTGGACTTCTGTATGCAATGCAAATGCTTTAATGGCAGGATACACCTTTGGTAATTGTCATAGTATCCTTACTTGGTGTATCCCAACAGTGTATTAATAAAATAACACACATGTGAAAATTTGGGCTCAATTGGTCATCGAAGTTGCAAGAATATAAAATTAAAGAAAAAACACACTTTTTGCAAAAAACTGTGTGCCTTCAAATGCCTTCATGCCTGAAGCCTTTCTCAGATTCAAATATTTTAGTGAGAAATTACCTCTTTCTCAAAAACTACATTACTTCAGAGAGACTTGTTTACTCACAATGTTTTATACTATCACAGTATCAGCAGCTCTCAGGTGCTCATTACCAAGTAAGTTTGTATGGTATTTCCTGATTAATTACCCAAAGTATCCATTGCCTTTAGCCACAGGGCCATGGCCAGTATCCTTTGTGTGGGTTAACCTTGAATGGATGGTTCCGTTTTAAAGGGTTCCCAGGGCCAGTATGTAAGCTAGTTAAGTGTGACCTCCCCAAGTAAATAATCATAACTAAACCTGCAAAATGGTTTAAAGGGGCACATTGCCTTTCAGATTTGGCGCTTTTTGGCTGTAAAAAGTGTTTGTAATGAAATAAATACGAAAGATATTTGCTAAAGTAGAATAATGCTTCTCCCTTGAAATTGTGTGGTTTTTGTGCAATAACATGACATTGTCCGCTGATTTTGTAGACCTAACCAAATTTTACCTTCACAAAATGGCAGACCTTATGTTCAGCTGGTTGTATGTTGTTTTAATCACTTAGTCATTAATTACACTCACACACTGAATGTGTTTTAGTGCTTTTAAAAACAACTCTTAAAAAAAGATGGAGCAACTCCAAACAGCAAAATTTTGAGAGATTTGAAGGTAATGTACCACTTTAAGTGAATCATGTATAGTCTATTAAAATGGAGGTAGAAATAGGAAAAGGGAACTGAGTTACTTTTTTAAAATTCAAAAATTGAAAGATGCACATTTGGTTTTTAAACAAAATATATAAAAATAATAATATAAAATTGTCGCCAGGAAATAATTATTTTCATCTGAATGGTCATGTGTAGGAGAAATTATTGGAAGAAAATGAAGAAAAAATATTGACAATAATGAAATCAATGTCAGGTGCAACTATACTGTCCTTTTATAAACAAATTTGGTAGTTGTCAAAGGGGGCAAAGACCAGTACTCCAGTAGCCTATCCGTACTTTGTGCGTTCCAACATATGAAATTAACATGCCTATAAACATTTAAAATTAAAGGAACATTACAGAATTGGTAAGAAAAAAACTTGTAAAATATACCTTTTGATCACAGATTTACATAAAACTTACACGGTCTAATGATGATGATAGTAGAAAACATCCCTTGAAATATTTCTGTCTGAAATGCCATATTTGATGAGAAATGAATAAACTAATTTTCCGATTGGAGTTTATCGCTCAATGAGCGTTTTATTCATTTGTTGAATCTATAATGATTTCATGCAAATGTGTAATCGGTTTTTCACTATTTTCTCGTGACCCAGATGGCCGATCGATCTCAAACTTCTACAGGTTTGCCAGTTTATGTATGTATATGGTGGATTACATAAAGTGCTACACTGCCAGCAAATGGTTTGTTAGCAACAACCAATTCTGTAACGTTCCTTTAAGCTCGGTCATCGGGAGTCACAAGAAAATAGTGAGAAAAAAAAATTTAAAATAAAGTAAGTTTCAAACATCCGGTTGACTAGTGTAGTGAGGTAAACTAATTGCTTTACATATTTCTCAAAAACTATAGCATTTCAGGCAAAAATATTCCGGCAAGTTTCCCCAACATTTGTACCATATAGAATTTTGTGTAAATATGTGAGTTTTATTTTTGTGTATTCATTATAATTTTGTTAACGTTGACTTACAATTGAAGTCAAAACATTTGTAATACTATTACAAATTTTGTGATTAAGTTGTGCACACTCTTTAAAACTGGACTCTGTTAATAACTTAATTACTCTCCCCTAAATTTACACATTTTTTAGCATTTAAATACTAAGTAAAAGGTCTACAAAATATTTCCAACATGGACTCTTAACTGACCTTTTTGCAGGTACACCAAGAACACAACAGTGCTGGTCCAAAACATCGCTGAGTCCACGAAACCCATGACCACAAAGTTCAAAGACCAGTTCTACAGACAATTGTAAAGGTCCGCGAATATCCAAAGAACTTTCCGCAGTTTTGAGGAGCACAACACGGGGTCTCCCGACGCGATTTACCGCCGAAGTTCTGCCCACTCCAGTTCACTGGTAGTGGTAGTTGTGGTACGGAAGCAGGGCGTGTTCAACTTCAGTGTGGAAGTTCACAGTTTCACTTATTCATTATTTACAACATTGGGGTCAAGATACCATTAATTGTGGTCAAAAGGTTTGGTAGTGTAGGCTTCAGGCACGTCAGGAACGGCACTCAGTCAAATGTATAGTAAATAAACACGTACATGTATACACAACAATACCGTACTTCTGCAAACAAAACGAGTATCTGGCGAAGCTGTACACTTTCCAGTCCACAAAACCTATTTCAGAATCTGTCAACCGGATAAAAACTTCATAATGGTTTTGCCAGCAAAGTCTCACCGAAGGCCATGCATCAGACGGTCGTCCGTGAAAATGTGGAAGAAGTGTTCGCCTTGTCCGATGAGGTCAATGAATAATTGAGGTCAATGAATAATTCACGAGGTGACGTACATTAAACTTTTCGGGAAAAGTTATGACGTCGTTCCGGCGCGGCCACAAAGTACGCAACCGCAGTCGGACCATTCGCTTGTAATTGTACCGTCTACGTCACGCTGTTACAATTGACAATATCACTCTAGCCCCCATATTCATCCGACTTTATAAAAGCTTGGAATTTAGTTTTATTGCCGCGTTTTCAGAATTTATGTTGGCACACTGTAAACACGATACAGTGTTTGTTTGCCTTAAAATTGTCTTCACTTTGCCAAGCACCTCGGAATAGGCAACTAGAATGATTGCGCTCTACAAAATGCCTGGTGATTGATTGATTGATTATTTAATTATTTGATTGATCGATTGACTTTTTTTTAAACAAATACTTTTGATTGATTGATTGATTGATTGATTGATTGATTGATTGATTGATTGATTGATTTGATTGATTGATGGTTGAAACACAGATAGAGGACCACAAACAAACAAAAGTGAGAAAATAGAATTAGCTTTTTCAAAATTCTTACCAACCAAAGGGATAAAATGAAAACAATAGTTAATGGCCTGACTTTTCGAAAAGTATTAAAACTACACTTTTGAACAAGAATGCAAATTCTGCAGCAGGATTATGTTTGTTTATAATCTTTGAAAAAATAGTGTGAATTTGTATAAAACTATCCTGGCGCTCTCACTGATTTTCTTTTCCCAAAGCTGTTACTGGTTGCCTAATCCCCACCACAATCGGTGCACTTCATGTGTCATCATGATATGTTGACCTTTATAGTGACGTCAGTATTCTTTGGTGTAAACCGGTATGGGGTCATTGTAAAAAGTTTCTGTATTATTGTGTGGTCATAACAAGTCGGGCGTCAAGCATTTACAACCCATTATGGGCTTTCTTCAGTGTGAAGACTGCTGAAACTACCACGAGCGTCCATGCAAGTCAAACATTATTTTATTGACACTTAGGGGTGCACCCCACCAAATAATCTCCCATAGCATACAGTGTAAAATGCTAAATATCCAAAAATACATGAA